>BQNB010149588.1:0-16150 GCA_026074375.1 Tanacetum coccineum | reverse complement strand
GTCTCTTTCCCGTTCATTCGATACGAGAGCATAAACTGATTGTAATCAGCTGACAGACCTGATAGGATCATGTTGATAGAAAGCTCAGCATCGAACGCCATGTTCAGAGATTCCAACCTGTTAAAGTACCATTTCATCTCTAAGACGAAAGCACATATAGAGGCTCCAGGTTTTGGTTTGCAAGCCATGAGAGATGTGCGATTTTCATGGGTTAGCATACTATTTACATTTTCTATAACTAAAACGGGAATTTTGTTTTAGTACTTTTATATTAGTACTTTTAATATAGACATCATCCTATCAAAAGTTCTTGGTAGCTCCATTAAACGTACAAAGAAGCGAAGAAGCGGGTCAGCGCAAAGCATATTAAAAACCCGACTTCTTTAGGGAGGCATAACGACCCGCCTTAAACTTCTCTTATAGTTTGTTCACTATTGGTGAGCCGATTTACCAATTGACTAACGATGTATTTAGTTTACATATAATATAGCAATTATAATATGTATAAGGTTTCTTTTAAACAGTTTTAAAGTTCAGCTTCTATTTTAAACATTTTAAAATTTCAGAGGTATATTTAAACAGTTCAAAATATAAGGTTCTAAAATGTAAATTCATATTAACATTCTATGATCACAAGCCAATAACATAATATACAATTATTATTTACACTTATCACATGTTAACAATTTACTTTTTAAGTGCTAATAGAATTAGGCTAAAGCTCTGATACCACTGATGGGTTTTCTATTCCCTAACTAGATTAACATGCAGCGGAAATAATAATTAATCTAGGGGTAGAAAGGAACTAAACCCTAAAGGATCTAAACCTAATTAACTAAAAGCAACTTAAAAGAAAATAAATTAATAAATAAATAAATAAAAGGAAAATACTAACCTTTGAGAAAATCGAATTTCTCACGCGCGGACCACCTTGGTCGAACTTGGAGGCGAGTACTCAAACGAGAGTACTTCTAATGGCTCACACCCACGAACCAAGAGAAACTATTATTTGAACTTCTAGGTTCCCGTCAATACGAAAGACTCTTACAAGGAGTAAGAAATAGATAGTTAGAATTGAATGATGAAGATCTATGCATACCCCTCTATTTATATCCAAAAGGAGAGGGTTGGGTTGTCTCCTTGGGGCGATGTGGGACTAGAGATGCAAATAAATCGGTTAAAACCGGTTTTCGGTTATTAGAAAACCGGTTTTAAAAAAAACAGTTTTTCTAATAACCGGTTTCGGTTTTATCGGTTTTTTTAAATCGGTTTTTTTCGGTTATAAATGTTCGGAATCGGTTTTTATACCGGTTCGGTTTTTTTCAGAATTTAAAACTTCGAATATTTATTTAATAAACTTGTTAATTATCAAACATTTAATTAAACAATACCCGGAAATATACTAAACCAATACATTCATAACTTTTTATTTTGCTCCGGAAACATTCTAAAAAAAATACAACCTATAAACTTTAATTTAAACTATACATTTATACAATAAAAATATTAATTTCTATTACATTTGGCTTCGGATATGGCCATCACCGAGAAAACATATTTAGTTTGTAATCAAGTATGTCGAGCTTCGCATTGCCATTTCCCCGTTATACTCAATCCATTAAATCTTCCAAAAATCTTCTACATCTACGTGATCAATCATCAAAGTCTTGTCAACTCACCTTCATCTAATTCGGTATTCGGAGGTGATATTCCTAATTCAACTTCTTCTTTGCTATAGTTTCTTCAACGTTTCTAATACCTGGACATTTCCAACGATGTTTTCTTTGTTTGTACCTTTATCTACTCCGTCCAATTAATCTTTCAAACATAACATACTTTTCCCGGATTCGGGGGTTAGTCTTGACCTTTTTCCGATATAAATTCTACCGCTAATAGAAAAGGCCGATTCGGAAGCTACCGTCGAAGCTTGGACCGTTAATAAGTCACGAGCCATAGCGGATAAAATTGGAAATTGGATTTCCCTTTCTTTCCACCAAGCCAAAATGTCAAAGTTTGTAAACTCTTCGGGCCTTAAAGTTATTAAAAAGTCTTGTAGCCACTTATATTGTCCCTAACTCGTTTGTTGGGGCCGATGTTCGTTGAGCTTTGTAGGTCTTCAAATAAACTATTATAAGGTTTTATATTAATGTCACTTGCCATCGGGGACGATCCGGCCCGCATTTGATCAACAATTGGGTTTTGTAATGCCTTATTTTTGTTGCATAAATTCCAAATAATTTTTTAAAGTTATCGTTAAATATAAAAATGTGAGAGTTTTATATGTTGGGTCGGGGTTGTCAGCGGTCTAACCCAAAGGTAAGTAAAATTGTTCATTATTCTTGTTCATTTAAAAGTTCTACGCCTCCAACATTTAAACAGGATTAAGTGCGGCGGATACAAGTAAAAACCAAAGGTAAATTAGCAAAAATAATTTTACAAATTTCTTTTTTCTAACTATTAACCATTTTTCTAGACATTGACAGGTGAGCTGATGGTTTTTAATTGTCTTAATTTTTCGTCATAGCATAAATTTGATTTAAAAACTAATGGAGCTAGTGGGTAATAAACACCCTGATAATATAGTGGTTGCCACTTTAAAAACTTGTAAAAAAAATTAGTTAAATATTTAGTAAATCAATCTTGGTAGTCGCTTATCGAAAACGGACTTATTTCTGTTAACAAGTGTTTTCATAAAAGCGTTTATGTTCTCCATGTTTGTAGTAATATATTTTCCATAACATTTTCATGCAAGTAAGAATTCACCTAGTATATTATCTTGAGCAAGGTTACCTAGGTTCTTCACCACATTGTTTACGAAAACGTCTATAGTTATTTGTCGTTCTGTTTTACTCGAACTATATATAGTTACTACTAAACCCCTAAATTTTCATCCTATTAATATACATATTTTTAATGCCGCTTGCAAGGATAAATTATAACATTGAGCAACACAACGGGAATGAAAAAAAAGACCATCTAAATAGGGTTTTATACATAATTTTAAAACAAATCCATAGCTCTAGTATTATTGGATGGCATTATTAGTGACATGTTAAAAAACTTTTATCGTCTAAAATTATATTCAATTTGAAGGTCATGCTAAAATTTTTCTTTAAATTAGATTGTATGAGATAAACCAAATAGTTTAAATTGCAATTGTACGTTTCATGAATATACAATGATTCGGGATTTAAACAATGAGCCGTAACGCTAAATTAAGAATTTGCATCTGTACCATGTGGTGGGTCCAAGTATCCGATAGTTATAGAAACGCACCATATTTATAATCACGAAAACCATCATAATATCGTTTTTTAGCCGTTTCTAATCATTTAAAAGCAATCACTTCTAAGGAGTGTACGGACTTACATGTTGATACCGCGGTTGGTAGCCTCATTTTTTGATGATCTCGTAAGCTTGGACGTTGTCGAAGTGCGTTGAATGGAAGCCGCTTGTTGAAGATGACAAACTTCGTTAATCAAGTCGAAACCGCCATCATTATCAAATAATAAAAACTGGACCATCCGGCACCAATGTACACTTGTGAAGTATCATTTTCGCTAACCTATTACAACCCGCTCTTATGAGTGTCCGGAGTGTAGGAGTTGGACCGGGGTTATAAAAATTTAAATAATTTCTTGACAACGCGCCTTTTCCACCCATCGATCACTAAGTAACAAAATATCGTAATTAGACCAAACATCGCCTTTTCTCGTTAGTTGGTCTAATTCGCACCACATTTCTTCATTTGTGTAATTTTGTTGACCATGGTAGTAGAAGAAACGGATAGGCATTTGGTGGAAGCTTGTTGTGAATGTGAGTTTCATTATAGCGGGATTTGAGAAATTAGGTATATATATCACAGGTTTAGAGAGAAAATGAGAGTGGCTTGTGAGTGTTTTCAACACCCAGCCATTACATGTATTTATAGTACTAAGTATGCCTTAAAATCATTCAAAACAAAAAAAAATCACAAAAAAACGGGTATTAAAACGGGGCTAGTAGACGGTTACGCCTTGTGTTTTTTTTTTTTTTAAAACCGGTTTTTTTTTTTAAATTAAAAACGGCTAGTTTGACTTCTATTTTGACCGGTTTATTAAACACGGTTTTTTTAAAAACGGTTTTTTTTTTTAAAAAAACTATTGGAGGTATAAAAAAATTGAACTTGGAGGCGAGTACCCAAACGAGATTACCTCTAATGGCTCACACCCACGAACCAAGAGAAACTATTATTCGAACTCCTAGGGTCCCGTCAATACGAAAGACTCTTACAAGGAGTAAGAAATAGATAGTTAGAATTGAATGATGAAGACCTAGGCATGCCCCTCTATTTATATCCAAAAGGAGGGGGTTGGGTTGTCTCCTTGGGGCGATGTGGGACATCCCCCAAAAACATCCCGCGCCTTGTTACGGCGTAACACCAAAAGTGGTTACGCCGTAACCTATTCTTCGAAACCTTTTCTCTTTTACGGTTCACTGAGGGCGACCCAAAAAGGACTCTACTTTTGACGATAGTCTTACCAATTAGTTATGAACTTGGACACTAATTCCAACAAATATCACCAAAATAACCAACAGCTTGGCATGCCATTTGACATCGTCGAAATCAACTAAAGATAATATTGGTGTTACTAGTTTTCAGCTGTGAAGTGAAGTGGTTGCCATTTGCAAATTGCTTATAGAGAATATACACTAATTTAAAGTTAGTTTATCATTAGTTTAAATTTATCTATATAATAATAATAATGATTCCTGATACAAGTAGCTAGCTTCCACTACATGACGCTGATGGAATTATACTAAAAACTGAGAAAGTCTCTATGACTGAATTTTTTATGGGACTAAAGATGATGAGAAGACATGATCCATGAACTTTGGTGGTTCAGTTCTTCAAGCCTAATCCGAAAAAAATGTCTACTAAAGTGTTAGAATGAAGACCCTTAACGTACCATGAAATGACTATTTACTTTAAGGTGATTCCATCATTGGTTGGTAACATCTATGGTGGTACGTTATATAGTTGCATAGTTGCACGAGTGTCGTTTTCTTATTCTTTATTACCACTAGGGGTGTCAAACGGGTTATCGGGTCGGGTTTGGGGGCTTATCGGGTCGGGTCTATCGGGTTTTGAAAAAATAAAAATTGACCCGCAACCCGACCCTATAAGGTTTCGGGTCTATCGGGTTGCGGGTTATCGGGTTAGGTCTATCGGGTTATCGGGTTACATGCTAATCTCATTTCATAATTTTCTTTTTCTTATTAAATATACTACACAACATGAGATCAACTTGAATATTACATAAAAACAACACTAATATCTCCTTTTGCCCAATATATAACGAACAACATATGTATATTACGAATTGGTATTGAATGTTGTAGGCAGTAGGCATGTTATTTGCCTCAAGTATATGAAACTGAGAATAGTAAGTGATGCAAACCATGGTGCACTAGAACCAAAACAAAAGATGCAATTTATAAATGTGACAAGCTTTACTTATAAAAAAATGTGAACTGTGACTAAGTAATAGACCATCGCAAAAGAGATTCAATTGAAAAGTTACAGACTTTTAATGGTTTTTCTAAGCTTATCGAGTTTATCGGGTCAACCCGATAACTCGATAACAAATTAATTAAGACCCTAACCCGACCCTATAAGGTTATCGGGTTTATCGGTTTGACCTGATAAACCCGATAAGCTAAGTTTGACCCGAATCAACCCGGCCCTATAAGACCTGATCGGGTTCGGGTTCGGGTCGGGTTGACCCATTGGACTAGGGCTGAGCAAACTGAACCGAAAACCGACCCGACCCGCCGAACCGAGCCGAACCGAGCAATCCTTAACTCGGTTTCGGTTTTGGGTCGATTTTTCTCGGTTCGGGTCGGTTTCGACCCGATGCTCACCCTTACATTGGACACCCCTAATTACCACTGCATAATGGCGGGTACACTTATAGTACCAAACAAGCATGATTGCCCGCGCGTTGCTGCGGGATGTTATTTTTATTTTTATTTTTTCGATATTTTTTTTGGCTTAGCGTAGGGCGGTTTTTGATTGCATAAGAGCTGGACTTTTCGTGCGTTGCAGCGGGGCTTGTTTTTGTGCGATTTGATTACATATGCCACGCGTTGCAGCGGGGTATAATTTTTCGCGAATTTGTTTTGAATGAATATTGAGTGGAAATCTGTCCACACGTTGCGGTGGGGCTGACTTGTATGCAACACATGTTTTTTATTTCGCGGACCTTTTTTTTTAAATCACGGAATATTAAACTTCAACGTTTTTCTATAAAATCGTACGTATGTCACAAGCATTGCAATATTGAGCTCGTTTTGTTCGCAATTTGAAGATCTTTCCGCGGGTATTTTTTATCTGAGTGAATCGGTGGATACGTGATATATATTTGATAAATACAATTTATTATATAAAAAAGTCGTAAATAGTTAAAAGTCGAGGGTACGTTTTGTAAATTTTCTTTTTTATTTTATTTTATATTAAACTTCAACATTTTTTATAAAATCGTGCGTATGTCGGAAGCATTGCAATATTTGGCTCGTTTTGTTCGCAATTCGAAGATTTTTCCGCCAGTATTTTTGATCTGAATGTGTCGGTAGGTATGCGGTATATATTTAATAAATAAAGTTTATTATATAAAAAAGTTGTAAATAATTAAAAGTTCATGGTTCGTTTTGTAAAAAAAAATTAATATATTTTTCAATCGGTTTCGGTTTTTTTGGTTTCGATTCTTCAGTTTTTTTGGGTTTAGGTTCGGTTTTTCGGTTTCATGCTCGCCCCTAGCATAATGGCGGGTACACTTATAGTACCAAATGATAGTTTTTTCAAAAAATGTAATGATTGATCATATGATAAGAATATATTAAACCATAATTAACTTATGGAGTATTAGTTTAAATAAAGTTCACTTATATATTCAAAGAATAACAACCTTTCTCAATATATTAAAAGACCAAAAAATATAATATCAAAGCCACTGATGAGTGATGGATAGTGTTTCTTAAATGATGTACAGGGTGCTAAGACGTTTATAATGAGATAAATATTTGGACAATGATAACCATGATAAAGAACATTAGTCTGAAACATTTCTGAACTTTTTTTTTGCTGTACAATTCCAGATGAAAAAATGGTAATTATCATCTTCAGTAATAAGTTCATTTTTACCTTGAGTACATTTTTACATTGTATAATGAGTATCCACTGATTCGAAACAATTATTTTATATATAAAAAAAAAATCAGATTTACAAAAAAAAAAGTAGAATTCAAACATATGTAAATGGGGGAAAGTGTACATACACACAATCCAAACCCGTATCACCTCTTTATTTATAATCCAATTTCTTTAATATGTTCTTCAATGATCTTCAACCTTTATTTTTATATTCATCATGTTACTTCATTATCTGCTTGTCTATAATCATCTTCCATGACCTCACCCTGAAAAAAAGGAATCAAGAATTGAGCTTTAAGTTAATATACTCTATAACTTTACATAGCAAGACAATGTTCCTCATCATGTTTCTACTTGCTCATAACTCCATCACTTGTTAACTAAAAAGGTATAATACCATAATTGCACTGTTTCATGTAACCTACTATTTTTGTACACCCTAAGGCCTAAATCATTGAGCTTGTAAAATACACTCCACCCTATGAGTGAGGAACTCAAATTATAAGTTTTATTAACAAGGTAGAACACTTTAATAAGTTCGGTGACTTATAATGTACCCAAAGATAGTACATTGTATAGAACGTTATATTTGTGGAAATCCATGATGCTGTTATTTAATCATTGTCTCTTGGCAAATAAAGGAAACGAGATAAATAAGACTTAAACAGAAGTAGAAGTTAAGGAAACATAAGTATTGGCAAAGCAGATTGAACCTTGGCAGATTAGCAACTAAGATGCGCATAATATTAATCTTCAGCCTAACTTTATGTCTTACCCAAAGAAAAGCTATCAAATCATACACACAATAGGCAACGGAAGTGGATCAATAAACACAGAAACATATCATACTCTACTCATACAAACAATAAAAAAAGACGCAGATCTCATAGGTTTTATTTGAAATTATATATGACGCTTGTAAGTTAAATTAACACACACACATCTAAGCAAAAGCATATCGAACCTTGGTAGTAGAAGCAGAAACAGGTCGAAGCAGCTACAGCTGTTCTCCAACTGGAATCTGGAGTAATAATAAGCGGAAAAACAAATTAGCAGCAGAAATGTACCAACTGAAAAAAGAAGATAAAACAGAAAACTGATACGGAATTATATTCACAACGTCCAGCAGACATTATCATTAGTTGCATAAATAAAGGGCACGTATACTACCAGACTACAGTGGCATGTCTTCGTAAACGAAATATCAGCATGGTAAAGTACAAGACTGGTTATTGAAGCCCATATAATACTCGTTTAAGTTCTTACTTTGTTGTTTCTTCTGACGCTTTGAAGGTTTGGTTATTGACAATATTTTCCTTTGGTTTGGCCTCAAGTTTTTTGCTATACCGGAGAAAGTGTTTGTACCATATTGCTGAGCTCTTTGGGTACCTTGTGTATTTCCCACTCTTAAAATCTATATAAATAAGACCAAAACGAGCAGAATAACCTTCTTCCCATTCAAAATTATCCATTAATGACCACACAAAGTATCCCTTTACTCTGACACCAACACTGCAAATATGTAAAAGATTTTTAAAATTAGCCCAAGAAGAAATAAACATCACGTGAGAAGTATTTTATTAAATAATTGTATGGATCTACTTGCTTGATGGAATCTAGTAGACTTTGAAGATGTTTGTGATGATAGTCTATCCGCTCAGGATCAACACGAGCTTGTTCAACTGTTTTTGTATTATCTGTTTTATCGACCCATCCTATTTGGAAATAAATAGGAACACTGTTAGGATCTTCGAAATTTATTCAGGAAATCAAGGTTAACATACAGAGAAGAAATCCTTCTACCATTTTCAGTTACGTAAATTTGTGGGTCTCCGTAAGTACTTTTTATATACACAAGCAGTTTGTAAAAGCCAGGTGGATATGAATAAAGCCAGTCGAGGCCACCCTACATTAACCGAGAAAATGAGAAATTGAATGATGACACAACCTCATATATATTGACATAACAATCTTACTTGTATTCCAATAGGTATCCCATTAAGATCATCTATTAAACAAAACAAAACAAAAAACTGGTTAGTATAAAACTGAATTACTGATGTAAATTGTCTTGAATCAAAAATCTCATTTTTTAAGTCTCTAACTAGTTTAGTAATTTCGCAAGAACGTCAACATACCTGGTTGCTCAAGAACCTTGTTATCTGTGACGTGCAAAACAACATTGGTTGGTGGTGCAGTGGTGGCATATTGAGTAGCATAGTAGTTCAGCCCAATAAAATCATATGATCCAATCAATAACTTTGATTGCTCTTTTGTAAATTTAGGTAAACGACCATTTGTGACATTCTTAATCATAGTGTCTGGGTATTTACCGCTAAGCAACGGCTCCATGAACCTACAAATAATTGGCCATATATGTGCTTAATACATAGACATAATCAACTATAAGAATAGACGAACTCACCATCCAAAAATGAAGTCTATGGCTCTCACAGCTGCATCTATGTCTTCTTGGAGTTCTGAATTAAGAGGTTCGAAAAACTTTGTATTTAGTGTAATCCCAATTTTACCCCCCTGACTTGCCTGCAAAATTGAATATTTGTTAAATTAAAGAGTTCAAATATATACACAAGAAAAATAATGACTAAATGCATTACTTGGAATTTTTCGCGGTACAACTTAACAGCATATGCATGAGAAAGGAGTAGGTTGTGTGCTGCAATATACGGCTCTGTGGAAGGATTACCGGCCATGCCTTCACCTCCTCTGCCAGGTGGATATGCACCGATGGCATATCCTTTATAAGCAACAGATTGAGGTTCATTCAGTGTGGTCCAGTTCTTTACCCGGTCACCAAATTCCCAGAAACAAAATTCCGCATAATTCACGAAATCACCTCTGTAATGTGTGATAGCACAGAGATAACTTAAGATTATAACGTTTGACAAAGAAACAACACACTATAAAAATGAGCTAAGTTGTTATATAGTCTTAATTCGTAACTGCACAAACAAGTCCTTCACTTTTACTTACACAATTTCGTCAGATAAGAAACCCATGTATTCACCTTCCAAGACATTGGGTGTGTCCCAATGCCACAGAGTGACATATGGCTCAATTCCATTGGCTAGAAGCTCATCGATTAGATTATTGTAGTAGTCGATCCCTTCTTGGTTGATGCCCAATTTCAGTTTTCCGCCTACATGTTAAACATTAATTTCCATATCAGTTTTTTACTTCTTTTTTTTTCTTTCCAAATTTATTAAAGAGGTAAGCCTAAAACTGTACCTGGTAATATTCTACTCCATGAAAAGGAAAATCGATAGGCATTTAGACCCATTTTCTTCATAGTCTGCACATCTTCCTGTTTATAGGGGGAAAATAATATTAATACTAGATGAGCTGAATTAAGTAGGTTTTAGAAAATAATTGCTTGCAAAGCTTGACCTTTGTTTTATGGTAAGCATTAACAGCATTATTTCCATTATCGCCACCAACAATGCGCCCTGCAGTATAAAAGTTAAGAGCAAATATTCATACATTATGCCCGGAAACAATCTAATTAAGTGAGATATTTTAAAATATTCGCTCCCCTTGTTTGTGTTCATGGTGAAAAAACAAACCTGGGTAGTCGAGGCAGAAAACATCCCAAACTGACGGGCCCCTACCGCCTTCAGATGCTGCACCTTCAATCTGCAGCAAAATTTGAAAACATATAGTACTATATTAGAAGATTGTGTATCAACTTTCAAATCAGATGTCTATGCTGAATTGATCCTAATTAGCTTAGGGGTGTCTGGGATTGCTTATTGTAACTGTTTATTTACTTTGCATCTCAAAACAAGCAACTCTAAATGTCTTATTAGTAACAGAATATTTCATTCACTAGTAATTTGATAAGCATTCATTCACTAGTGATTTTATAAGCAGTATGAATAAGCAATCCCAAACACCCTTACAAAAATGCTGAAAATGATGTACCAAAACGCAATAGTAGATAACATAAGCAATCCCAGACACCCTCTTAAACGCTATTTTCAAAAGGAGTGCAATGAGTGCTCAAGTGGTCATCTTGACTACATGAAAAAAGGTCTTTTGTGTAATGGATCCCATTGTTTCCTAGTGAGACCCTTGAATCTTAATTTGCATCTTTTGAATGTACCATTAATATTCAACTTAATTTTATACACTCATTAAACCACCTTTAATGTCTTACATTACAGAAGATCATTGTCAGCCCATGTGTGATTGGTTCTAAAAGCCTTAAATTCTAAAGGGTAATGCTAACAACAGTCCTTAGGGTTGTGGTTAACCACAACTTCCACTTTTTTTTCTCTCTAAAACATTACTAATATATAGACATAACTAGAAACAAACTCCAGTTTTTTCGCTTGTGAAACCAATGAAAAATAGGAGATAATAACTATTTTAAGGTGATTTTGTTTGGACATTGCGAGTTTTTTCAATTGAAATGATTAAAAGTTGTCGTTAACTATAGCCTAGGGGCTCTTGACTCTTCTTAGTAAAACCCTTAAATTGGAAATAATTAGACATGCCTATCTGTTTCACTCAACAATTTGTTTCGGCTTATTTAGCCGACTTATGGCTTCTTTGGTTTTGGGCTTATGTTTCATAACCTCACTGATTGGGCGTCGTAAGCCCACATATAAGTTAAAACAAACACCCTCAAAGTCTGCATCTTCTTGACAATCACACTTGTTTTAGAAAATCACAGCTATAAAGATGTGATAAAACCCATGAATCTGAAAAATAAACAAGAACGCCCAATCAAACAATCCAATAAGAGACCATAGAAATCAATCTGGTTGATCATATTCTATCAGATTTATATATATATATATAAACAAAGTGACTTAACAAAATAATACCCATTATCCAAAATGTACACCTAATATCAAATAAAAACATAATGCAGTATTAGAAATGCAAATACTTGTGGGTTTTGAATGTATGTACCTGATAAGCAGAGGTTGAAGCACCCCAGGTGAAATCTGGGTCAAAATCACCAGAGTTTATATCATCAGGGAAATCAACTAGTATTTCACATGCCATTCTCTTTTGATATAGTATTTGATTTTAATCTGCTTTTAACATGTTTTTATACCTAGTCAGTCAAAAGACTTGTCATTTGCTTACTTGTATGCTCTATCTTCAAATTTGTAATTATCCGTTTGAGTGTTTTATACGTAATTCAATTTGCTTACTTGTATGCTCTATCTTCAAATTTGTAATTATCCGTTTAAGGAGTACGTATTTTATACGTAACTCAATTTCTAGAGGTGGCTCCCACAGTCCCACTTCTTTCTTTTTTCTTTTAATTTATTTTGTTTTAAAAAGATTGGACAATTAAATAAAAATTTAACTAGAGAGAAAATGCAAAAAAGGTCTTTGTGGTTTGTCCACATTGCACGTTTGGTCCGCCCTGTATCGAATGTTGAAAAAAACCTCCTCTGCAAAGGTTTGGTTCTATTTTTGGTCCTTGATCGAACTATAATGACTGAAATACCCTTGTCTTCATCTTTTTAATTTTCCTCTTAACTTTTTTTAAAATTAAATTCTATCAAACTCATGCTAATTTCCATATTTACACAAAAAAAACACATAACCTATCATAACTTAATTAAAGGTTTTATTTTCAAAAACTAAATCAACAAGGAAAAAACACTCACACGAAAACACAGATCCCACCTTGTTCAAAATGAAATCCACCGTCACCCACAAGTTCATACCCATACACGAACATAATTTATAATATAATAAAAAAGAAAATTTTCTTTCTCAACCTAACAATCTATCCTTATAAAAGATACCGCCCCTAAATTTAATGGGGCTGTGTCATGAATAGTTTATAAGCCTCTGTCCATTTTCTAAGAATACAAAACACCAACTTCATTACAGCCTCTACAACTCCTTCCCTATTACAATTCCATAACCCTATTAATGGATCGGTATCACAACCCTTCATCTCCAAATAATAAACATCGCTCTTTATCTCTCATTGAATCAATCTGTTGAATATGAAGTGTGGCTGTTCTTTCGAGTATACAAACCATCATCATTTACAACATAAAATCCTCTTCATCTTAAACCCTTCCATATTAGCTGCCATCTCCAATCTCCATTACGAATTTCACAGGTTTATCATTTTTCTTTCATATTTATAGAGTTTTATTACAATGAATTATTGTTTTGGTATAGGAAACACCGTTGATTCTTATATTGGTTTTAGAATTTTTTTGGCTTTCGACCGAAGATGACACTCCTGTTGTTATTATGACCAAAGCTTTAAAGGGTATCAGACTCTTTCCTAATATTGTGGGATGCAAGAGTTGGAACAGATCCGATTACAAAGGTTTGTTGCAATCCTTCATTTTTCTATTATAATAATTTGTGTTTTCCGATGTGAATTAATTTGTGTCTTCCTATGTGAATTAATTTGTGTTTCCCTCTCTACATTAGGTTGAAAAGACACCTAATAGTGATGTTCACCGCGGTGATTGGATTCCGATAGATAAAAACTATATTCTGTCAGGGTACATTTTATATATTCTCTTTCGTGCCATAGAATTGTTAAACTTTGGAGAATGCTCCGTCGAGATCCAAAAAGGAGTATAAATAGATCTCCGTTGCAATTTAGTTGTAATTTGTAGATAACACTTATCTGCTCCTATGATTTCATTTTTAGGTCAGATGATCAATCTGTTTGCAGGTTTGATCGTCGAAACCTAACTTCTGATGGTGTTGCTTCTCGTGTTCATAAGTTTGTGGAACCCAAAGCCGATGTTGTTTGTGTTCAGGTATTAGATCGTCTTATTTTTCTTCTTTTTTATGTGTAAAATAACATGCTTTTATCTCAATACTCTTTGTAATTCTCTATGTTGCAGTGGTGTCCCGACAAGTCCTCTGTCTTTGGGAGTTCATCAGAGGATGGCGGTGTGAATATCATAGATCTAAATCACTGATAACGGTAATCGTTGTTCAGTTATATTCAGGCTATTTTTATCTATGTAACACAACTATTTAAATCAGCAATGGAGATCTATTTATACTCTTTTTGTGTTGTTAGGTTAAATATTCAGCAAAGGAGTATAAAAATAACCTGATTATAACTAAACAAGGGTTTAAATATTCAGCAAAGGATTTAAATATTCGTGTTGCCATAGCAGCAGTTTCCACACTACTCCAGGGTTTAATGTTCGGGCTTCGGTGGTCTTATTGCAGTCTGCGGGTGTCGCCTTTGCGGCCGAAACAGGTTTGGATGAAGACGACATCCCTTTGGATGGTTTGGAGGTTTCAAGCCTTGGTATTTCTCAAGAGATTGTGAATGCTTTGGCTAAAAAGGGTATTACTAAGCTTTTTCCTATTCAAGTATATCATTTCCCTGCTTTTTTATTTGTTTCATTGTATATGTAGTTAGAAAATATTATTGGGTTTAGATCTCAAAAGGGTTAATTTTTGGCCAACTAATTCACGGGATTTGAGCCCACCGCATTTGGGAAGATTGGCGTGTCCACGTGAGGTTAAAAACTCATTTAGTAATTAGGGAAATTTACTAACTTTATTGGACATCAATTAATTCATCAATGCAAGGATTACAATTCGAGAATGTGGTTGGCCCATTTTGGCCGAAACCATCAAACATCATTCCTCATAGGCTAAAGTCAACCAACAACTATTACGCAGGCTGTTTTTCAGTTAGTTTACCCTTTGCAGAATTGTTATTGTTGGTGCTTTTCGAAAGGAAAGTACTAATTTTGAGGTAGTATTTTTTTCTAATAATATAGCTGCTTAATGAAAATGCTATGGTTTTCAGAAAGCTGTATTGGACCCAGCGATGCAGGGGCGTGATATGATTGGTCGTGCTAGAACAGGAACTTTTCCTGGAAAAACTGTTGCTTTTGGTATCTCTATTATGGATAAAATTACTCGCTCGGTTCACAAGAATGGGTATGTAACTTTTTGTTCTTATAATTTTTCGGGTGTTTGAATGTAGTTGCATATGATATTATAGTAAACACATGATATTAGGATTAACGTTGACAGCTAATATGAAACTCTATCTTCTGCAATGCCTTTTGCTACATCCAATTATCATATTCAGATTGTTTTGTATCCCATAATCACTCTCAAAATGCATTCCCAAACACCCCTTTACTCAATCTAATATGATGTTGTATGTTATATGGTGTTGTTTGTTATAGAGCAAGGTTGAAGACCTTGAGCTAAAGGGGCATGTCGATAGCATGTATCAGTTATGTCGGGATCCTAAACATGCTTATTTGATTTCTACTGCATAAAGTGACAAGACTGTTCGATTATGGGTTATTCGAAGTAGTCGCGAGTACATGTAAGTTTCAGTCCAGTTCATGTATTTGTTTTTATCGGCCTTGAATAGTTTTTAGTTTGCGTAGCTAATAATATTCTGATTTTGGTTTATAAGAATACATTGAATGAGAAAATCCCTTAACTCAGTACCATCAAACCATTGTAGGAAAACCCAATCATTTGGACAAATGAATCTGGCTTTTAACTAAGAAAAAAAATATTATATCTTTTATTAAGATTTTGCAATATAAAGTTGGAGATGTAACTTGCAAGTATCATGTTTTGGTTGTTAAAGCAAAACAAAGGCTCAAAGCAACATTTTTTTGCTACAACTTGCTGTCTTTTGCAGGTTTGGATCCCTTCACCTCAACGAGCTTTAGCAGCAACAACATCAGCAACCCACTTTATCAGTAGCAGCATCGAGCTTTAGCAACAACAACATCAAGCCGCATTAATAATCAGCAACGCAAGTAGCTTCAGCAGCAAGCAGCTTCACCAACAATAAGCAACATGTATTTTTTTTCTTTCATGTTTTCATGAAATTTTACTATATTTTGATGTGAAAACCATTTTTTTTTTATGTAAGAATTGAATGTTAAAAACTTATAATAATGATATAAGATATTTTGGTTTTTATATAAACACATAAGT
>BQNB010149587.1:0-14300 GCA_026074375.1 Tanacetum coccineum | reverse complement strand
CATCTAAGCACAATAATTCGGGTTTGATTTTTTCTTCAATATTACATACGAATTTGATCTTGTTTAACCATAAGAATCAACCACGAATCCACACGTAGCTCTGATGCCAATTGTAGGATCCCGTTATCACTTCACTTCATATATTTAAACACGAATCGAAACTAGAAAGGAGAAAGATTGAGTTGTTTAGAGAGAGAAAGAGGAGAGAGAAATGAGAGAGAAAAGAGAAAAGTTATTATTAGATATTTTGAACAACTGAACAACTTCCTTTTCCAAGTGGAAAAGTTCCTTATATACCCCCGACACTTAAAAGTGACGCGCGGGATATTTAACTAGGACCCGGGCTCGGGTTTTGCTTGAGATTAAACCCAAAACATATACAATATTAGATTAACTATCAAGCCCGATTCCCGATATTATACTATTACAACATTAACTAATTAAAGACCGAAGCTCCATCGTGAGTGACGACTTCCTTGTTGATCTAATAAATGAGGTATCAATCTCCCCCGAATGTGAGGTCTTGAACTCTGGGAACGAGCTTTCCTTTATTGACTCATTAAAATTGAGGCTAAAACAATCTCCCACGAAGGGAGTTCATTGATGACACTCCTTTCATGAGATCAGTGAGATTGCTTTTGTGATTTAGCTCGAGTGTTCTTGGTCTTTGTCTTCGTTGTTTGTTGTAAGCTTGTTCTTATGCTTTGTGATCTTGACTTTGGAGCCTTTGTCAATTGTCTTTATCGTCTATGCCATCTTGCGATTCTTATGTTGTTTGCCAACATGCTCATTTACTTTTGCATTATCTTGAAAGCTTTAAATCAGAGTAGCGGAAGTCTTTGTCTTGGATATCTTGCGCTTTCTAGATAGTATGCTCTTCGTAGATTGAGCATTTAAAATGGGATTGAGGTTTGCCGTTTACCACGTTTATGACCTGCTGGTTTACGTTAGTGATAATACGAGGGAAAAATGAGGTGAAAATCAATCGCCGTGTCACTTGTTAGAAGAAAGAGTTTTTGTACATATCGTGAGTGTCATGTTTTTATCAAAATTCATCAACCGTCAATTCATTTACTGGACCAAATCGCACCATCGTTTATATCCAGTTGTCACAAGTTTGATTCATATAGAATCTCGCAAGTCACCTACCAAGAGCTTGTTTGATGCTGGCTCAAGCAGGATTTCCATCTTCATTGTGAATACATTAGTATCACTCGGATGTTCTGGCAAATATCACAATGATATTGCGTAGGACTCTTGATAACAGCTTGTGAACCTGATGATGTTCAACAAGTGTTTGAAATGGAATGTGTCCTAACGAGATTTTGATTGATCTCTTGGCTCTAGACTCGATTAGTGCATTTTGGTTTTAGTACTCGGAGGCTGGAGCATATTGCCACCTATTCAATATCAACAATCTTGGAGTGAGATGTCAATAGATAACGTGTGTATCTCCGTGACAAATGAGACAAGTTTCTGTTGAGAGAAACCCGAATGGCTGGGAAGGGTTGTGCATTGCATCACTGGGTCCATGATGTCGTTTTCAATGTCAGCAATCAACTTGTGATTTTGACAGCATATGTATTGACCCGGTTTCTGCCTTAAGTTGTGTGGAGGGCTTCTTTCTTTAGACCCTTTATCCATACATTTCTTTTTCATTCTTCAACGCCTTCAATGCTTACCAAGACGTCATTACTAACACCTTGTTGTGATTGTTCCAGTGTTAACTCAATCTTAGTCGGCATTATTCCCATATACATTCATCTCTAATCATACCTAAGGACTGCTATTTCTAACTTTGGATTATCCTTGGGTAGATCCTCCGGTTCTGGTTGGATCATAGGATTGATTCCTAACCTAACCACCTTATGACTTCAGAATCGTCGTGAAATTAAGATGTTGTTGGGTATAAGATCGAACCATAAAACCTTTTTTCTTCAGCACAATTGAGCGGTATAGATCATATTTTAATACATTTTCTCCCTTATTCTTAAATAATAATAATAACAATTAGTATCTTTGAAATACCTTGTGATTAAAATATGTCTTGAAAATTCTGTGGGAGAAAATATTATCAGCATGAATGGTTTGGAACTTTTGATAATGTTTTGAATACATATGATATGGTCATTGTGATGTATCAAGAAACATTAAAATTTGTTTTCGAAATAATCCCCCTCAAAATTAGACAATTGAAAATTGTTGTCTTTTGAAAATATTGTGAGGGTTGGAGTGTTGAACACACAATTTTGAAAGATTATGAATTGTCATCGAGAAATTCTTGAAAAATTGTGTTCAACCTTTTGAAAAACCAGATGTTAGAGGACTTCTCTTCTAATGGTAAGGGTAAGTGCACTGAAACGTACACTATCCTTTTTCTAGCTAAAACATTTGAATGTCTTGTAGAACAGCTCAAGACGAGAACGTTATTTTCTCGTTGTGAGGATAAGTTATAAACCTTCCTTTATTGAAGTCCGGGTTATGTACTAAAATATGCACATAAGCCACAAAGAAGAATTAGAAATGACATGTTTTGAAAAACTTTTGAAAACTCTCCTCTGAACTTCATTTACACACCCGTGGTCAATGTTAATCGACATTCTAAGACGTCAATGTATCGATTTCCAGTGACATGTCTCGAGAAGAATCTTTTTAGAAATTTTTGATTTTATGATTTCTGTATTTTTTTTAACTGTTGTCCTCAGCCCTCTGCTATATGATGGTGGAATAGTAATTCCAACTATTGTCATGATTAGTGTTGTGTTTGCTTAAGGAACAACTTTGAAACCAGACTTTGAACTTGACTGTTCATTGCTGTGTCTTGATTTCGAGTCTGACGGTTATGATCAGAAGTCATTTGATGAAGAACGAGGCCTGAACTGATGTGAACAGACGTCATTTAAACATTGAGGAACGGGGCCTGAAGTGTTATTTTCAGCAGACACCATTTGACATTGACGACCGAGGCTTGAACTGCTGTGTTCAAACGTCATTGCCATGAAGACCGAGGCTTGATCTGCTGCGATCAAACGTCTTTTGAACATTGAGGAACGGGGCCTGAAGTGTTATTTTCAGCAGACACCATTTGACATTGACGACCGAGGCTTGAACTGCTGTGTTCAAACGTCATTTGAACATTTCATCTTTTGTGAAACCATTCTGGCACTGGTTTCTTAGATATCAAAAATTTCAGCAACCACACTCTGAGATTTTCCTGCTTTTCATTGTATAGTGCATCTGCAGTTATGTCAATTCTTTGTTGCTTTTGACCATTGAATGACGTACCTGCACTTAAACCCAGAGTTTGTTTGTATGCATGAATATGAGGGATATCTACTATTGAACCATGTGTGGGTTCATTTTCAACCTTGCTCGTGCAAGAGTTGAATAACCTTCCTGTGGGAACCCACCTAAGACAAACAGTCTTGAGAATTCTACCCGTTGGTTGCCACCTAAGACAAGATCTAGGAGTCGTTGTTTTCTCAGGGACAGTGTTAGTCCTTTTGTTTGAGAACCTATGTCCTGTGGAGATCTGTCTTTCTGGTTTCTTAGATGCACTTGACTTTTCTATGGGCATATATCTCTTTGTTGTCTGTTTTTGGGTTCTTTTATGAGAATTTTGCATCCGTATCCTGTGTTTGTTTCAGTAGGCACGAGGGATATTAACCTTGAGGTATTCTAAGACGCATTCATCATGATTTGCACTGTAAAGGCACTTTTTGCATGTAGGACATTGCAATTCATTGAACTTCAAGAAAGGCTTTTGTTTCCTATGTTCTCCTAAGTGAACATCTTTGTTTGAAACCCGACTACTCATTGATGCTTGCCAATTCCTAGGTTTTGGTTTGCAACCATTAGCAGTGTTGGGTAATCTAGCAGGATTAATCATACTAGGTTTTCCATTCACTTCTTTGTCTTTCTGAAGTTGTGCACTTTTCTTAGCTTTCTCTAGGTAGTAGTTATGAACCATGTCCATTTGAGCCTACTTTTTCCTTGGTGATGATGTGACACATCGCTTTTGGGAATTATTGAGGGGCCAGGTGCAATCATATTGGTGTTCGAACTTATTGTTTTCTAATTTGAGCAAATTCTGTGCGTGTCTTGTTTAAAACAATCCATCCGACACATTAGTTTTATTAACGTGTTTCGTTTTAAAAAACTTATCATTTCACGGGATTTTGAAAAAAGAGTAGTTTTCAAAACTGATGGTTTTGGAATTCGTTGAGCATTTGGTTGTCGAACAACAGATGGTTTATTAAACTGAGTTTCCACAGACTTTCCCTTGCAGTTCTCGATGAGTTTCTTTAACTCACTTATGGCTATGTTCTTGTCTTGCATTTGAGCTTTCAAATCTTGTATTTCAGGATTGTTCACGTTCTTTTCGAAATACATTAGATCCATTTTCTTTGCAAACTGAGTTGTTTTTCATTTGTTCTTTACATTGTTGTAAAGCAAGTTCAAGAGAAATCGAGTGTTTTTCAAGTTTAGAAAAACTTTTTAACAAATTATTATGAACTTCTTTGTTAACAGATTCAGTTTGTTTCGAAAGCTTTTGTGCAAGACATTCACATTCTTTGACTTTATGAAGATATAAGCATTGCAATTCAGTATTAGCATTTAAATCAGACAGAGAATGCAAATACGAACATGTAACATCTTTAGACACACACTCTTCGAGAAGTAGATCATATATGTTTGAAAAATCAGCCTTTTCTGATTCAAGTTCGTCAAGTTCCTTTTCAAGGGAATTAACGTACTCCAAATCGTCATTCATTTCCTTTTTTAGTTCATGAACAAAACAATGACTGTCTAGTATTGTTTTGTCTGAAAGAGGCATTAATAAGATTTTGATCAAAACTTCCATACTCTTGGCAGTTGGGTTAGGAAATGACATCACTAGTATGATTAGACCAAGTTTGTTGACAAATTGTTCTAAAATGATTGAAGTTGTTTGTCATTTCGTTATAAAGTAGTCTACTTTTACTAATAGATTTAGACATGGGTAGAAAGCCAATGTTTTTAGCAATGTTTGGTTTTGTCCTAACAAACGTTTTTCTCCACATTGTCTTCCTAACTTCTTTAGCGCGTTCCAACTGATCAAGATAGGCTTTGGATGGTGGTTTGAAAGTTTCATAAAGACTGTTTTGATATGTGTAATTATATGGTTTCACTTTGTCTTTATCCAATTTTGATCTACTCTCCTTTTCAAGAGTCACTGTGTCTTCCCCATCGGGGGCAAATCTGTTTGCAGGATCAGAAGTATCATATGGGATCTCATACAAACAGGGCTTATTAGATTGAGCTTTCTTGCAGTACTTTGGATTAGCAAAGGTTGATCTACCATGATACGTTGCGCATTTGGGTGCTAACATGTGAATGGTCTGAATTGACTGATTGCGTTTATAAAGAATTTCATTTAAAAACTTTATTTGTTTGTCCATTTCAATCATCGTGTCAATGTCTTTTCCTTCCTTAACCTTTAAATCCGAAATAACCTTACTTTTCTCTTTGAGTTGACCTTCAAATTGTGACCTAGTTAACAGACTCTTTTTGACTAGCTCATCGTGTTTCTGATTGACAACTGAAATTTCATAGGTTTTAGTTTTTAAACCCTCTTTTATGTCAATGTCTTTAAGAGCTAATAGTCCTAGAGTTTCATTTAACTTTGTTTGAAGTATTTTATAATCACTCGTTAGGTCATTAAGGGCCGTGTACTTCTCAAGCTCAGTCTGTTTGGTCTGAAGTGCAATCAGAGAACTATCCCGACTGCTAGTAGCCTCCCCCAGAGCCCTACTAGACTCATCAAGGTTAGTTTTGCACTCCTTCAGTTCTTGAGTTAATGATGCGTTTGCTTTCTTTAATTGCTTTAATACCGTTTTGTTTTCCTCCGTATCAAGAGTCAAATTAGCAATTAAATTAGCAAGCGCAGCACTCTCCTCAACACATTCAGCCGCATTTTGATCAACCTGATTCTCATTAGTACATATATTTGATGAATCAGGAATGACATTGCTATCATCCTTCTCCAAAACATATGTGTCGTTAATGGATTCAGGTTGCTCAGAATGTCGTCTCACATTGGCAAACACATCATTTTCATCATGGTTTTGTACCTGTTCCAATGGCTGACTAGTAGAACTGGATTCTTCAGGTGAGACCTCCTGAATCTTTGCCATGTAACTGTAATGTGCTTCCAATTCTTGTTCATCAATCTCTTCATCCGTGTCTTCTAGCCAATCAGCTTGCTCAGCTTGAAGTGGAACACCTTGTTCAGCTTGTTTGCACATCATCATCTTCTCCTTGTGATACGCGTAGTCTTTAACCCGCTTTGGCTTCCTGCATTCCCTGGCATAGTGTCCAAATCCCTTGCAGTTAAAGCACTGTATCCCATTTTGTTGCACTACCGGACTGCCTACTGTTTCCCTAACCCCAGCAACTGTCATCGTCCTTTGATTCCCAAACCGCCCTGACTGATTATCGTTGTTATACCTTAGTGTGGTATCTTCAGTCTTGTTTCTGGAGTTTGAAGAAGTTCGAAGGTTGTTGTTGGTAGGTTTGTACAGCTTCTTGAAATACTTAGCTCGTGAAGTGTTTTTGTATTGAGAAGTGTTTCTAAGTTATTCATGTGTTGAGATAACTGAAACGTGAAGGTTCTGAAACTATCACCAAAGAGTCGTGCAAAAGCTTGTTGATACCATATACTCTGATTTTCGAGAAGTTGAGCGGTTGATTTAAGTGCATTTAATTTGTTCAAGGAGTTTTCTTTGAAAATCTTTGCTTGCATCTGCAGTTTCTGTATCTCTGGTTCCTCTAAAACTGAACCCGAAGATGAAGTAACCTGTGTTCCCATTTTATCGTGAATTATGAAGTGTGAAAGATTTGTTGGATCTTAAGTGGATATTGTGATTGAAGTTGTGGTTTTGTAAGCAATTCACGTTCACGGGATTTTACACGTCTATGATTAAAACCGATAAATGAATTATTAAGAGATTTTCAGAATCAATAGAAAACCTGTGAATGATTTGATGCGGGATCAGCGGCCATATAAAATTCAGATGAAGAAAAAACTGAGAAAAATGTCAATTAATTCACTGAAAAACAAGCTTTTTGTGGCTCGAAAATTCTTTAACCTTCCAAAGGGTGGGGTTACTAGCGTGTTCCGTCTCGTTTTTCCTCTTCGATTTGAGAGGTCACGGGCCCTTAAAACGGACTTACGGATCAATTAGTTATGGTGTTTTACTGAAAACCCTTATCGCACACGAAATTTCAAAAATTCGTTTCGGTCCATAAACAAATTTTTGCTCGTCGATTCGCTCGTTCGATCCGCTCGTTCGATTGCTCGTTCGATCGCTCGTTCGATCCGCTCGTTCGATCGCTCGTTCGATCGCTCGTTCGATCGCTCGTTCGATCCGCTCGTTCGATCGCTAGTTCGATCGCTCGTTCGATCCGCTCGTTCGATCGCTAGTTCGATCGCTCGTTCGATCCGCTCGTTCGATCGCTAGTTCGGTCCGCTCGTTCGATCCAAACGTTTCCACTCGTTCGATCCTTACGATTTGTCACTCGTTCGATCCAAACGATTTTCCACTCGTTCGATCCTTGCGATTTCCGCTCGTTCGATCGTGACGTTTCTCGCTCGTTCGGTTGTTCTTCACGAAAGTTTCCGCTCTTTTTTTTTTCACTCGTTCGATGCCAACGTTTTGCAACACCCAAAATGAGCCACGAAATAAAATGCTTACCGAATGCCACAAAGAACCCAACGAAACTGCCGAATCCGTATAAGCTTATCACAACAAAAAAAACCACGAAATCCACCCGAGGCGATTGATACCAATTGTAGGAACCCGATTAATACTTCACTTCATAACACGAAACACGAATCAAGAAAACTAGAGAGAGAGAGAGAGACGAAATTAGAGAGAGAGATGAGAGAGTTGAGAGAGAAAATGAGATGGAAAAGAAAATTTAGATATTATGAAAAAGATTTTTCTAAATAAGAAAAATATCTATATATATTTAGATATTTTAGAAAATATCTAAATATATATATTATACCCTATAAACTTTTAATGTGACATGCTGGGATATTTTTACTAGGACCCGGGCTCGGGTTTTGTTGGGGAATTAAACCCGATATATTACAATATTAGATTAACTATCGAGGCACGTTTCCCGATATTTTCCTTTTACACTTTAACTATTTTATAAGAACGAAAGCTCCATCGTAGAGTGACCGAGCTTCCTTGTTCGACTCAATAAATTGAGGCTAACAGGCTATCATCGCCATTTCGGGTTGTAGCACGTGCTGCCAATACAGCAGTGACACCCTCGTCGATCATGGCCTAAAGTTGGGCACTGGTGACCGAAGTGGTGGTAGTAGGGTCGGTGACTGGAGGGGGAGTTGTACCTGGGTTTAACCTCGTGGGCCTTCCTCTTGGTGCCATTTTCTTAAATCACAAGAAAACATAATACCCGTTAGATTCAAAATTCTTAAACCTCAACCCGATGTTATTCTATAATAAATAAACTCGAGTCACGACACATGGTGTGAATACACAACAGTATTAAAATAACAAATACGACATTCATTCACAATAAATTCGATTTTCATTTAAACATAATCCTTCATTTCATATATAACTTGAGGAATAAATACATGATGGTTTGGTCATAACGATTCCTATCGCTAGGTTTATAAAAATGAAAAATTCCAAAATAGAGCCTACTTGCCGGGAGTCCCGTAATACTTTAGTAGGCTTAAGGATAGCTAATCAAAACAAAACGATTATAACCTAATGCTATGCTGGGAGTATCCTCCATAAACTTAACTGACTGCATAGTAGATACATTCATACCAATGTCTAGGAATGCTTACTGTGGTCCTCCAATGTGTCAATGCGTGCTCCAGCCTCCAGGGCCTGGGTACGCATGATATGCTGAACAACAAGATCATCTGTAGCCTGACGCTGCCACTCGTGGCGATGCACCTCAGTCTCTAATACTGTAACTCGTGCCTCTAATGCCCTGCAGTGAGCTTCAGACTTAGCCAAAGCCTGACGAGTCTCCATACTCTCTTGCTCGTAAGCAAGTCTCTCTCTCCTCAATACCTCAATCTCAGCTCTCACAGCTGCACGATCCTTCTGGGCATCGTGATGTCATGTGCAAAACTCTGAACTCTCTCTAGTGCAAACATCTACCTGGTAAGTGACCCTCCTGTTGACCAACTCTAAGGCGGTCATCATCCTCCTCTCAGTATCTCGGAGTCTGGTCTCTATAGTGGGTCCTGGCTGTCTCGCAGCAGCAGCAGCAGAACTCTCTCCAACCTCACACTCAGGTCTGGGAGTAGTAAGTAGTAGTCTCTTCCGAGGCGGCGTGTCAGCCTCGGGAATATCAGCTCTGCGGCTAGTAGATGGTGCAGGTAGAGGGATAGGTAATAATGGTGGAGTCCTTGATAGGAGTAGTGAATGATAGGTGGATGGTGCCGTAGCTCTCATCTGCCTCATGGCTGCTCTAGTATGTGGGGGTCGGATACGTGGAGCTAAAAAGAATGGTGGTAGTGGAGGTGTAGGTGCCTCATCCTCAGCTGGCACTAAGTCCTCAGGATGCTCAGGCTCCGGAATGTATACTGGTACATGATCCTCCAGCTCCATGGGATCAGGTATATGCTCTGGAGAACGTGGTGCCTGCTCCAACAAATGATCGGACAGACCTCTCGTAAGGGATCTCTCAGATGGAATACTCACAAGATCGTGCATCAGAGTGAACAGAAGAATATAGGTAACAAAAAAAAAAAAAAAAAAAAAAAAAAAAAAATAAATATAAAAAAAAAAAAAAATGGCAGAATCAGTGACTGACTATGTGACCAGCATAAATAACTTAGAGTATATATTATATCGGCTGCTTACTATATTATACGATAATATATTATAAATACGATATCTAATTAAAGCAGATATATAGTCTAGCCGTCTAATGCCATACAACTTAGTGTATATGATAAACCCCGGTAAAAACCCTTTTGTATGTATGCAGGTTTGAAAGGTTATAGTTAGAAAACATTTTGACCTGGTTCTCTTATAACCTTGGCTATGAACAAATTCTGTAACACCCCCACCAAAATGGGTCGTCAGCGGAATAAGATGGGGCATGTTACTTCAAGGATCAACAGGCACAAGATATATATAAGAACGACACAAAAGTTTTTTCTTAAATTGTTACATTGGATTTAAAATAAAAGACATATTAAAATGCTTATAGCATTTCTTGTTTCTTTGTTTAATATTACAAAAGGATACATAATTTCCCTAAAACATGTTGCACATAATTCTTTAACAGTGCAATCCCAAAAACCATAATCCAATTGCATTTGGCACTCGTGCCTATTGACCTCTGAAAAACATTGCTTAAAACGTCAACAAAATGTTGGTGAATTCTAGGTTTATTGTATTTAAATTATGCAGGACCGCAAGACTTTCGTGTGTTACAAAATATGCAACAATCACAAAAAACCAGTTTACTGTTGCACTTGATCAATATTAAAAGCAAACTTTTATTAATAATATGAAACTGATTACAAGCTTAAAAGTAAGTTACATTAACTATAAGCTAAAAAAACGATTTAAAAATTACATAAGCTAATTAAAAGCTACTATCTATAACTACTCCTAGATGCCTTTGTGAGTGAGGAGATGCTTGTATTTATAGTTGAGAAAGAAGAATCTAGATCCCCAAGTCTGTTAAACGCTCCACTTAATCCTGGCCCTTGTTTGCTTCCAATCATTAGCTGCCCAATAATAGCCCTTGGATCAATATGTGATCACACGGATTGCCAGTGTGGCAATCCGTGTGTTAGAGCATTTGTGCTTCTTTTAGCTTGAATCCAATGCAATTTCCCACTTCTGAGTGTGTTAGTTCAGATCCAACGTATCATTCCTTTTACTGACTTGACCAATGAGAAGCTTTCTTGTGACAACTCTGATGCTGAGTCGTAACTTGGCACTCGAATCTTTGTCCCACGTATTCAATTGTGATTTACCCTTTGATTTTGAGGTGGGTAATTTCTGAGAACGATGATGAATAGTAAAAAGGGACTCGCGCCCTTTTTAACTATATTTGAACGTTGGGTAAGGGGAAACGGGCTTTGACTTGGGCTTTTATAAAAAGAAATGGGTTAAAAGGGTTGGTCTGGGAGAGGGTTTAAGGGTAAATGGATTTATAGGAAAGTAAATAACGACCATTAGTCTCTTAATAAAAGAGGGCTAACGGTGTTAGTGATTTAGGGTTTTTAGTGAAATTTGATTTAACATTAAGGGTATTTTGGGTATTTTGAAGGTTTTTGTCTTTTGTGGGTTGACCAATGGTTGACCTTCTGGCTCTTGTGCACTCTTTCTGTTCTCGTGTCCGTGTTTGTCCGGTTTTGACCGTTTTCTTGTGATTTTTGCAACATCCGTACCTACACATTCACAAATAACAAAATACACAAATACAAGCATATTTTTGAACATTTTAATCATTTAAGGGCCATTTTTGATATAGAAAGGATATGTGATTTCTCACATATCAAAATTCTCCAAACTAAGTGATTGTCGTGTCCTCGCGCAACATTATATGCTCTAAAACAAAATACCTCAAAACTTCCCCAAACTAAATCTTTGAAAAGTAGCAAAGACTTTCGTGGAGAGAGTTAAGAAATCACAAGCTTTAAAACACCCCATTTTCCCATTTTTCAAAACTTTTTTTATTTTTATGATTTTTATGATTTATATCCTACAATTTACAACTTATTCATGTGTGACATAATGTATTGTTTTCATTATTCATTGATAACTTTTAGGATCATGGAACAAAAAGCATATCAAAGTGTCCAAATGGATAAATTCATCGTCCCCGACTTTCACCTCTCCAAGCCAAGGTTAAAAAACAAGATCATTGCACAATACATGTTATGATGCTAACACTACTCATAAAAGCTAATTGTGTACTTATTGTTTCTCCCTTATTCCTAATTTTGTATCTCAAGATTTTATTTAAGTCTTATACCCGAAGGCTCTTTAAGACTTTATTTCGATACTTATTAATTCCAAAAATAAAGCGTAACGGTTAAAAATGCAATAATTAGTTCCTAGCCCTTTTCAAAAGATTAAATGTCATCAAGATTAAAGTCCACATCGAGGCGACCAAAATTTAGCTTTTATTAGGTTACTTAAGCAAGGCACCATTCATGTCATATACCCTAAGGCTCTTTAAGACATAAATGGACCAATCTTATTTGCACCATATACCCTAAGGCTCTTTAAGGTACAAACAAGATAAAAATTAAGCAACAATATCCATTCCATATACCCTAAGGCTCTTTGAGGAATGAATAAGGCTATAATTTCACTTATTACATTCTACTTACCCCATATACCCTAAGGCTCTTTAAGGGATAAGCAAAATATTTATTATTGTGATACATATAGTATGCCAAATTAAGTATTCCTGATGTGTACTCATCTTAATCACAAAGGAACTAAAGAAAACTTCTATTAACTAATTATTAACAAAAAAACCGCAGAACTCTATTTATTAAACAATTATATATAACGGTGAAACAAGCTAATGGGAGAAAAAGCCACAATTAACACTTATGAGCTTTAAAGAAATTCAACTATTCTATGTTTAGCATCAAAACTTATATTCTACTCTATCATCTCTTGTTCTTCATAATTTAAATATTCTAATAAAGAAACTCGTGAATACTTAGCCTAATGAATTAAGATCGGTACTTTAACAAGTCACATTGACTGGCAACAATCTCAACTCTAATAAATCGAGCTTCGCATATTTAAAATCAATTATGGGAACTTGCAAAGTCTTGACTTTTTCAAGCTAGACTAGCGTTTTATAGCTCATTGTATAAAAGATTAGCAAAATCAATCTATTTACAGTTAAGGAGAAAGCTAAGATATAAAACCGGTCGGGTCGAAATTTACTTTTGTTCTCACCAACGAAAAACCTACATTCGTGTCAACTATTTTTTTATTATTACACACATTTTTTTAATATATATATATGAACAATAAACTAAATATTAAGAATTTAAAATTTAAAATTTTTGTAGGAAAACGGGGTACGTAAGAACAACGGCAAAAGTAGGTAAGATCATATCGAAGATATACTACCCCATACTAAAATTAAACATTGTCCTCAATGTTTCCTAGCCTAAGACTTAAATACCCCATACTAGAACTCAAAAAGTTGAATGCATAATCCAAACATGAAGAAAGTATCAAACAAGAATCTTAAGCCGTTTATTTAGTGTGCTAAAAGATAAATGTTAGTCGATGATAATCTTTAGGATATTGGATTTCCCCAAACTAATGGCAAGCAAAGGCTAGGAAGCTTGAGTGGACCGGGACAAAACACCGAACACGAGAGTCTTCAGAAAATTTTAGGTTAATCCTGCAAACAATCACAAACACAAACAACAAGGATCGGAAGAGTACAAGCCTCCTCACATCACAATAGAAATAAGAAAGAAGTTAGAAAATGGATAAGTATGGGTTCCTCCCACGAAGAGCTTTATTTTTTGGTAACCGAGTTACATAGCTTGACTCGATCCCCGAATTCATTCGTCCTTGGAGAAAGTGTGGAGATCCTGGACTACCTTGGGTGGTAAGTCCCCTCCGAAGTAATGCTTTACACGATGACCATTCACCTTAAAGTTTGGACCATCGGGTTGAGATAACTCAATGGTTCCGTATGGAAAAACTTTGGTGATGGTGAAAGGTCCTGACCAACGAGTTTTAAGCTTTCTGGAGAATATCTTTAGACGAGAGTTAAAGAGTAAAACTCGATCACCAACATTGAAAATGCGGTTTTTGATCTTTGAGTCGTGAAGCTTCTTCGTCCTCTCTTTATAAATCAAAGAATTCTCGTAAGCTTGATCACAAAGTTTATTAAGTTCATTAAGTTGAAGCTTTCGGTGATCACGCGCGGTTTTAAGATCGAAGTTAGCATGTTTTAAAGCCTAATATGCTTTATGCTCTAACTCGATAGGTAAATGGCAAGATTTTCCGTACACTAACTTGTAAGGCGTACAACCAATCGGTGTCTTAAAAGCAGTATGAAATGCCCATAAAGCGTCATCTAGTTTATCAGACCACGAGGCACGGTTTTCTCCAACCGTCCTTTCTAGAATACGTTTTAAATCTTGATTGGACACCTCTACTTGACTGCTCGTTTGAGGGTGATAAGCGGTAGCTAGACGATGAGTGACCCCATACTTAGACATCACTTTAGCAAACTGTTCATTACAAAAA
>BQNB010149586.1:0-12917 GCA_026074375.1 Tanacetum coccineum | reverse complement strand
AGGTCAAAAGTATGAAACTGTCAAAAATTACGAAACAGAAACTGATAAAAAACTGCGTTGCACTGTAAAAAAGGGGGTACAAAAAGAATCTTTTGTACCTTTTGACACTATACAGTGGGCAGGGGGTACCAATAGGGGTACCCTAAAACTATATGCGGCTACAAATAGACTTTTTATAATAACTGCAACGACAATAAGTTCTTTCATACAGTGATAGCCGAGAAAAAACACCTTTGACAAGCACCATTCGTCACTTCCCAGCCTTGGCCTTCCTTGTAACATTCAACCTGCCATTAACAATATGGGCAGAATGGTCATTTGGGCTTACTAGAGGTCACCTAAAGTTGCAATTTCAGTGGTAAGACGGCGAGTAGGAAAAAGAGTAAACTTGAGGTGACTTACTGTCTCGTTAATTGTTTTATCACTTCTGAGCCCACCAAAGATATATACACAATCTTTAGCCACTGCTACAGCCGAATATCCTCGAGGATAGTTCATTGGCTCTCCAACCATCCATGATCCACGTCTAGGATCATAGATTTCTACGGTGGAGACCATTGCATTACCATCATATCCTCCTAAAACAAATCTGCAAGTCAGCAACGATTAATTATATCTTAATTCTAAGTTTTCTAATTGGTCCGACTTATACTATCTTAAAAATATCACTAATACTTACAATTTTTCGTTTAGAACAACCATAGAAGGGCAACCCCTCGCTGTAGTCATGCTCTCGATTTTTTTCCAACTACGTTCTCTTGGATCAAATCTTTCTGCTGAACTGCAACGATAATGGAATATTATATCAGACTTACATTGCAAGAGTTCTCTACGAGGTTGGTTTAAAAACACCAACGGAAACGACAAGTTAAATGCTATGATCATCCTATATATATATATAAGGTGAAAGATGAAGTACCTCAAGTAGTTACTCCCGTCAAAACCACCAACAGCATATAGTGCCCCGTGAAGCTCAGTTGCAGCGAGAGAAAAGCGCTGCAAGAACATACATTGGGCAAAATTCAAAAAAAGGTTTAGACCTTCGATTTTGTGGGGCTCCTTTTCTCACTGGGCTTATAAAATGTACAGGAATAAACAAAAGATGCTAATACCACAAAAAATGAACCTTTTGAAGCATTGAGCGTGTTGGAATCCAGGTTCCAACATCAAAATCCAGCATTTCAACAGAGGAATACGAATCGACACCATTTTTTCCACCACCAAGTGCATATATTTTATCTTTCACAGTAGCACCAGCAAGATTTTCATTTTTCTGATTTAGAGGAGGACAAAATGTCCATCGATTCTTTACTGGATCAAATGATTCAACTACACAAAAAAAAAAAATTAAACAAATGTTATGTGTGTTCTGAATGTCGTAGTGAATAAATAGTGTATCAGATAACCAGCTAAAATAAAGGGGCCATATAATATGATGTCCAAACTCCAAAGTGCTTAGAAAATTCTGGTTAATAATGAAATTCGTATAGATAAAATGCGCAAAAAACAACAGTTTTGTGGAAATTGGAGAGACTTTATGTGAAGTGTGAAAAAATCTTGTTGAATTAGGCTAAAAGGATAGGTAAATACGTAAGATATATTTTGCCCTTAGATAATAAGTTTTATTGTGGTTGGTCATTAAACAGTCAGAAAATGAAAAACGGGGCTACCTGTGTTGAATCGCTGTCCACAGGTCCCGCCACCAAACACGAAAAGTTCACCATCCAGCTTTGAAACTGCAGCATAACATCTTTCAGTGTGCATGGGACTAAGAGATTTAGTCAGATTCTGTGACGGGGAGTAGCAGTCCAATGAAGACAACCATGATACACCGTCATATCCGCCAATCAGAAGTATCGAGTCATCAGGTAGACTATCTGAAATACTTTCTTTTCCGTTTATATCATCAAACTCTTTATGGCCCACACAAGTTTGTACTTCTATCGTGTTACATGTCCCTTTTAGGTTCTTTGTTTCTGCTAGTGCTTGTGCTTGCGCCTGAAAAGTCAACAAAACGAGACGTTTAGTTTTAGTTTAACTGTAAGGTGTAAACAGATACAGTAGCATTTAAGGTCGCAATTATGTTTGGAATGTGTATCCAAATGTCAAGGATCATAGAATCCAACAAAGCAATATTGTTATATAATTAAACACATTACGATAGTTATAGAATACAAGAAAACGTAAACCATAACATACCACAGTGAAGTGAATAATAACACTCGGGCCTGAGCATTTTTTATGCAGATAAATATAGGGCAGAAAGCATGGTGTTGCTAAAATCATATAGAAAACGAAAAATCAACTCAAGATTCAGTAGAAATAGATAATAATACCATATTCTGCTCCATTAAAGCAATCTTCCGTTCCAAATAGATAATCTTGTCACTCTGCGCTGCTTTGCATACCCTCAAATCTTTAATTTTTCCAAGCAACTAATAAGCACAAAAAAGTTGTTTGAATACAGAAACCAAGAACAAGCAAAGTACATAATATAACTAAGTATTCAAATATTTTAAACCTGAGTTATAACAAGATAAGTTATATCTTCCTTCTTCTCTACAGTCATGTTATTCATCACAACAGCAGACTCATCTTCACATTCAGAAGAAGGGGGGCCTGAGGCAACGAGGTTACGCTTTTGAGCCAGATCTTTAATCCTTGTGGTAATAAGTTCCTTCATGTTCACTGTTTTACAAGTCGTAATATCCTTTATACTGCTTGGAAAACTCTCGGCACTATTTAAGTGACCGCCAATGAATTCTGGAGGCATATGACACACACTTTCCTTTTCCAAGGGAAAAACCCGCGTCAATTTATTATGAGGCGAAAGTGTTGTACATGGAGCAAGTGTTGTATACGTCTTAAAATCTTTTAAATTGCTAGGAAAACTTTTGGAACCATTTAAGTGAGTACCAACCGTTTCCGCAGGTATATTGCGCATATGTTCCTTCTCACACGGCTTGATTGTGGGAGTAAGTGTTGCACGTGGATCAGATAATGTTCGAGTTGCCATTGAGAACAATAGCAATAGCTTGTTAGTTTGGGCACGGTCCAACTCAAACCAGAAACGATGTTGAGTATAGTAATTGTCGACTAATATAGGCTTAAACTGATTCTCGATTAACACTTTACCATGCAGCTTCACATGTATTCGAACCTAATTCACAAAATCAGGTTTTCATATAAAATAGTTTGCATCATATAAGCATCAATGAAAGGGTGTATGGACTTAAAAGTTGATTGTATAAAAAGGAGTATAATAATCTACTTTAATAAAATGGGTCAACACACAATGTAAAAGTCAAACATAACACAAGAGACTCATGATGTACCTGAGCAGGAAATTTTGTTCTTTGTGAGCCTTCAGAAATCCACGCATACGGGTCTATGTTCATTTGGCCCGAGCTTGCAGCCTCAAAGATGCCATGTAGGGTTCTATCAGTATAGTTGAATAGAAACAGTGGGAGGTCGGGTTTGATATTTTTCACATACCCGAAGTGTGAACCTGGTAAACCTGTTACAATTTCGGTGATTTATATTAGAGTAAAATCCAAATATTTAATATCCTAAAAAGTATTGATTTTTGGTAAATTTTAAAAACTGACCAAAGAGTTGCTTGGAAAGACATTCATTGATTGTTGTCTTATTGGTACCGAAAATGACACCACCAAGTTGATCCTTCCCTAAACCTCTGGCGTTTGATACACCATAGTCGGGATCCATGTCTGCTATATAACATGAAAAACAAAGCCCGTCAAAGGAAGCAATGACGATACTTATTATATTTTATTACAAACTTTAACGCCAAAAAAACATCAAGAATGGGTAACAAGTGCCAACATTTGTCAAAAAGTAAGCATCGAAAATGTAGAATGTTTCACAAAAAAAATTATACACAAAAACATGAACATAATTGAGTTTAGAAATATATACCTTAAACCCACAAATGCCTTTGTGTGATTGTGTTGTGTTTGACAACTTTAACTGCTAAGGTAAGTTCCAAACTGCAAGAAACACAGGCAACAAATGAGTTTTATATAGTGAAGTTGAGATGATTTAAATGACCGTACTTTATGTTCTATAATATTTGAATTATTTATAATCTTCTAAATTACTTAAGGGTTCTTTAATAATATGTTATAGATTTTTTGTTTTTCAAGCACTTGGAACTGTAAAAATCAATTTAATTTAAAAATTCGAATATCTGGTTTCAAAAGTCCAAATTCAATCTAATCGACTAATCAAGTCCAAACCAACCTGAATTCACTTCTTTTAGTTTAAGATACTCTTGTCGGTTTTCTGTTGCTTTTTGTCTTTCCTTCTGAAGAGATCTTGTAAGTTGTGTTGCTCAGCTCCTACAAATATCTGCAAAACATAATAAAGGTAAGCCAATGAATGCTATGTATTGAAATAGGTAGCAATCAATCACCGATTACTTATGATGATTTGGTTATCTTTTGTCATCTCAAGTAGACAAACGGGACAAATGGGTCATATAACAAAATAATTTACATAGAAAATGGGTCAAACTGGCTGATTGCTAATGATTGAAAGGTAAGGTATTACGTATGTCCGAGGTTTACACATTAAATTTTTAGAAAATTTTGTTTCAAAATAATTGTCCATCATAAAAGAACACGTTTTAAAAAAAAAATTATCATTATAGTTTTTAATTTTTGTATAATGATATTTTTACTTTTAACCAACTAGTTTTAATACTCGTGCATGCATGAGGTTTAGACATTAAATTTTAATTAAGTGTTAAATTTGTAAGTGTTGTTATTTTTTCATATTTGCATATTGAATGTCTTATTTACCATAATTGTAATTCTAATAAATGTTTCATACCATATTAAACAAAGAAAGTTAATCGCTGGTTTCGTCCAATTACATTGTTAGTGTGTTAATAATAATTTAGCCGTATTTAATATTAAACCAGTGTACGCATAATTTTTTTCCTGGATATCTTACTTAAACTCATAAAGAGAAAAAACATGAGTTGTTCGTATACGCACAACATCGTCTATTTATTTTATATGCACAATTATTCGTGCTTTCATATTGATATTAATAATCTTGTGCATATATATGTTGTATTTTTAAAACAATTGTTGTATTTTTAAAATATAAATTCTAAGAGTACAAAGTCTAAATGTATTTTGTTATTTTTTGAAGTTATTAAAAAATAATAAAACTTATAAATTTACATTATACTCCATATTAAGTATATATTTAGAATTAAAACCATTTATAGTTGTATTTATTACTCCTCTATTGGAGTTAAGTTTTTGTTTTCTCAAATTTGACACATATATTTTTGTGTGTTTTCTTTCTCCATCAAAATTTTCAATTTTAACTTTTAATAACCAATCAGATCGCACGATTTTACCTATGTGTCAAAATCAAGCGTTTTAATTCGTCTAATTTTTTTCTATAAGATCAAATATCATAGAAAACTTTGAACTGATGTAATTCTTTTATTATATAAAAGATTAATTCATAAGTTTTTTCAAAGTTTGATAATAATTAATTCAAATGAGGATAATATGATAAATTTGATTTGATTTATATTCCTTATTTACTTCTAGAAATAAAAGGTTATTGTCATTTGATACCACTTAATTTTGAAATGTGGATGTATGAGACGAATAAAGTACATCGTAAAGAATTTAACTTAGATACATTAGATTGATAAATAAACATTGAACACTTACAAATTAAATTGGCTTAAGATAATATATTTCTTTCTGGTAGTTTAGTAAGGGTGTGAATTTAATTATAATCATTTCAAGGAGACTAGTCTAGTAACATAAGCGAGTTTTACAAAAAATACATTAATACTTCGAGTCTGAAACTAAAGGACTAATCGCGACAGCTTTAACCGATACAAATGCATCTTAGTTTTGTTGATGACATCTTTACAAAAATCCAAACGAAGAGAAACAAGCATATAACAAGTGCTAAAAGTTTTTTGGTTACGAAAATGTGTGATAATCGATCGAGAAATTACTAATTGTAAGTTGTTGAGGTAAAAGTCTGTTGGATAGAAGGAGAGACGTCCTTCCCGTATGCTTTAGTCCTCATCAAGCTTGAAAAAAAAACAACGCACGTTAGCCTCGCCGCGGGTGTTATCTAAAGACCACCCACCCCCCCCCACCCCCCCACTCCCCCCCCCCACCCCCCCCCCCACCCCCCCCCCCAAAGCTCTCCGGGTGAGTGTATGGACAAGGTATGAGGTGAGCCGCTAGGCAACGTGATAAGTGTGAGTAAATGCATATGATGGTTGGTTTGCATTGAATGAGCTTGGGGTATATATACTACCCCAAGCACTGTACCTGACACTCGTAGGGGAGTGGGACACCGAGCTATGCATGAGATAGGTGGCTAGGTTACTGTTCAAGCCTAGGAAACAACATCCCTAATATCCGGTGATTGGCGGCGCATGCCTGCGTCTTGTTACGGACCGGTGGTCAATAGGAGTTTCCTGGATAATAGAGTGTGTTGATCTTTCTCAAGGTTCTGACATTGTTTATCCTATTGGTTGTGACTTTAACACAGGGAGGCTCGTGCCGGTAGGTGTTTGTTTATATGTCCTGCCTAAGTAAATGGGTCGAGCGGTATATGCCTAGCGGTCATATACACGGACATGTCCCCCTCCCTCGTGTTGTATTATCATGAGTGATAATGCAATGCTTTAAAGTTTCACTCGCTCTTTTAAGTGCTAAAAGTTTTTTGGTTACGAAAATGTGTGATAATCGATCGAGAAATTACTAATTGTAAGTTGTTGAGGTAAAAGTTCGTTGGATAGAAGGAGAGACGTCCTTCCCGTATGCTTTAGTCCTCATCAAGCTTTAACAAAAAACAACGCACGTTAGTCTCGCCGCGGGTGTTATCCCAAGACCAAGCTCCAGCGTGAGAGTAAGTACAAGGTATGAGGTGAGCCGCTAGGCAGCGTAATTTACTACTCTCGCTCAGCTCAGCTCAGCTCAGCTCGACTCCACGCGTGTTCTTCTTCTTTTTCAAGTGTGTTCCTTCCTCCTAGGTTCTTGTATTTTGTTTCTTTTTTATTTTAATACCTTCCATCCGGATCCACCAACATGTCATTGGGACTCTCCGATGTGATTGATATTCCGGATGCAGAACTCGCCAAACACGCCGCAGAGGCTGCCGTGCTTCCTAAATTTAACATGCACCTTCACACATTATCTTTAGATAAAACACATGTTAAATGGATTACACAAGTTTACAATATTCTGGTAGATCTGCATCCCCTCGTAGCACCCGAGTGGATGACCATGGCTGATTTGCCCGATGACGTTATTGGCTTATACTTGCATTGTGATAACCGATGATTTTTTCTAGGTCTTAGTATTCTAAAATACTATGACTCTATATCTTCTAACTACTATTTCAATCAAATTTCTATAGCAAAACTCATAGTTGACTTTTGTTGACTTCTATTACGCTAAACAGTTACGGTTTAACGGACTGTCAAATATCAATTTCCTATAATAATAAATCGCTTTTGATTCAAATTTCTATTTACTAAACATCTACGATCATATACAATCACTTACTGGGAAATCTTCCCGCGCGCAGCGAAAAACGTCACATAACGCGTACCGGCACGACAATAATTAAATTTTATGTTTAATTATCATAGATCAGGTTAATAAACTTATTCTATAAGTTATTTCATAGTTCTTAAAAACGTTTGCATAAAACGCGAATTTACGGGTTACGTTGGCACGTAACGGGTCTAGAAACTACACGAAATTCAAACCATGTCCCATACTAGATAGAAACACGTTAACTATAAATCAATCTCTTTTAACATTTTAAGGCATCAAATTTTATTTTGTCAACGTTTGCTAAAATACAAGAACTTTCGGATCACGATAACTTACAAACTAAGCACGATATACATCCCGACACAAGACAAAATCAACTAGGATTCCTTTCCTAGGATCCTTAGCCGATTAGGACCACAAGGGAACAACAAGGCTTAATTTTAGCTAAGTTTTCTAATGCATGCATTTAACTTATTCTCATTTCATTTCAAAACACACACACTACACCAAAACACACACAAAAGCTCTCATTCTTTTCTTCTTTCTTCTTTGCTCATCCGATCCAACACACACATAAACATTTCATATTTTTTTCCATTTTTTTCAAGAACATGAAGATTTAAACACATCCGGATTAATTCTATCTGGTGTTTGGTATATAAAAACAACATTTGGGTTGTTCATTTAAGCTCTAATCCTCTTCAAAACCCTACTTTGTAAGTCTTTAAATTTTACTAATCTTTGTACTTTTGGTAGTCTAATGATGCATAAATGTTAGTTGTACAATGCGTTTCTAAAAATCTAGACTTTAAAAGTTTACAAAATAACTAAAAGGGGTGCGTTTTGTTCAGAAATTTAAACAAGGAAAAAGTAGAAAAGTATCCTCGTGTCGTGGTGGTCATTTTGGTATATTAGAAATAAAATTCGAGTATGGTTTTTGCTTATTTGGACATTCGGCTTATTTATTTAGCACTCAAAAAGCTTATTTGGGCTTATTTTGGTTTTGGCCCCAAAAGGAAACGAAAAGAAATTTCGTGTGTTGGCTTATTTTAAGTTTTGGCTTATTTCTTAGCTTATTCGTAGCTTATTTTTGTCACTATAAAGATTTCGAGCTTATTAGCTTGTTTCGGGCTTATTATAACTTATTTTGGGCTTAAAAGGGCCTCGGCCCAATAAGGAAAATAAGTCGCGGCTTATTTTGCCTTATTGGTCTTGGCTTATTATTTTTGGACTTATTATCTAGCTTGTTGGTGGCTTATTTTGAAAACAAAAATGATTTCGAACTTATGGACTTATTTTCTAGCTTATCGCGGTTTTTGGCCTTTTGGACTCTCGGCCCAACAAGGGTAATAAGTCGTAGCTTATTTGGAGGCTTATTAGTCTCGGCTTATTTACGAACTTAATTCTAATTCCTAATCGACTTATTTTGTTTTTATATTCGGGAATATCGATATTTAAATCATTATGACTTATGTTGGTCGCCTTGTTTTAGAATATTAATACTAAGACTAAATTCATATTTGAGTTTTCGACATGTTTCGCTTTCGGCATATTACGGTGGGATACTTAGACTTATTTAAAACGAACTTGATTTTTGGATGAATATCGGACCAAAACGTGAAATGACTAATGGACTAAAACTTGAACTAAACACTTATGGACTACTAATGGGCCATAAGGCCCAATAACTAATAAATCATATACTAAACTTGAACTAATTTCTTATATACATCATACAACTTATCGTCACGTGAAAATTAATAACTAAAGTATTTCGCCTTATTAAAAATAATGGATTTTGATTTAATAATCGAGTCGACTAGTAGACTCGAATTGGGTTAAGACTTAACTAGTAATTTCGGACTAACATTGGGCTTTTGGGTCCAATAAGTGAAAACAAGTGAAATTAGACTCCTAAAACAAATTATTGAATCGACTTGTGTAAAATTCGGGTTTATTATAGGTCTAGGATCTTCGAGATAGACATTTGAAATATAGTTCGACAAAACGTGACGAGAATATGTGGTTTTGGCATTTTGTCAGAAATTGATTTCTTGGAGGGAAACATGTTGGAAATAAGGTTAAAAACCTTGGGAAACATTTATAAACATACGGGTCATGCCGAAATTTTTATAAACACCTTATACTTAGAAAAATGTTGTGAAAAACTTACTTTCCTTACAATTCGGCAAAAGGACGAAATGACTATTTTATTTAAACATTAATTCATAATTAATAAACGCTTATACTTGAACTCAATAAATGAACCAAAATTCATACTTATAATCATGACACGACCTAGTTTCTAAAAACTCGACAAGCAGACAAAATAATAATATATTATTAATTTGATATCCGAATAAAAGACGAAAATATAGTTTTTATGAAAAACTCCTACAATTTATCATGTGTGTTTAAAACGTTGATAACACCCATATCGAGGATGTCTTATCTAATTAACTTGGGTTATAAGGGTAAATTGCCGGAGCATGTCTAAATTCTTATTTCTTTAATTCTCATTTCTTATATTCTAATTTATTTAATTCTTATCTTTTTAATTCTCATTTTTTAAATTCTAATTTATTTAATTTTTGTTTCTTTAATTCTTATTTTTTTAATTCTCATTTCTTAAATTGTAGTTTATTTAATTCTTACTTAATTATCTAAATCATTATTTCCTTAATCCTCAGTTACTTAACTCTCATTTCGTATACGTCTCCTTATCTATTAAAAATCTCACGTCTTTAATGTCGTTACTTAATTTCTTGATCACTTATCATCGAAGTTATCTCTAATTTCCTAACATTCTATTCAGTCTTGAAATTCTAATTCTCTTCTTAAATAATACGTATTAGTATCGCACTTTGACCTAAGTGCATCGAGTCAAACTACTCAACCACCACACATCAATGATACAAAACTTTTTACGACATTTATACAAACACTTTTACAAACTCTATTACAAACGCTTGTACATTAAGTCATTTTCATATAACATATCACTAAGGTTAAAACTTATTAATAGGTCGTGGTCGAGCATCATTGGGCGTTAGTTAGTGATCATCTATTTTCATCTACTACCATCTTTATTTGAGGTGAGTTCTCGTAGCCTCACTTTTTAAACTATTTTCCGTTAGGAGAAAATGATACTCAAGTGTATTTCAAACTACTTTTACTTCTGTGCAAAACTTCTTATTCTTTGGACAATGCTATGTGCCTATGATATGCGTATGTGAATGCCACTACATCTATTCAAGCAAGTTCTATCTGAACGTCTGCATAAGACTACTTAGCCGACTGTGTAGCTCCAGCTGGTAGGCGATAGGTTTGGAAATCTATAAGCGCGTGGAACACTATTGATTTGTTGATTGGGTTTGGACTGCTATGGTATGATGTGTTGTTATGTTGGAAATCTAATTACTATTGCTTGCATTCTGCTTTCATATTGCACTATTGTCCACTATTAAATTCTATCACAGCAACTGGGTTTACCTTTAAACCTACGAGCTCACCAACTTTATGTTGACCTTTCGAGTATCATTTTCAGGTGTGATCAACATTTATTATTTGAAGGTATTGATAATCAAAGATCTCCACTACAAGGATGTTCTCTAAAGACAAGAGTTCTACTATTTAAGATTTGATTTTGTGAAACATTGTAACCTAAATTTCTTGAAATCAAGTATGGTATAATCTTGTATCTTATGCGATGTAATCAAAACGTCGCACCTCGTATTTCCGCTCTTAGCGGGGTGTGACAAATTGGTATCAGAGCCTAAGGTTATAGAGAATGCTGGTTTTTCTAAAATAAAAACCAACTATAACCAAACTAAAGTTTTCATAAAACCCCGAACATGATAAGAGTTGATTAGCCCGAGCATTTCATCATTTTTCCTAAATTATGCATAGCCTGATCAACTATGCATAATTCACGAAGGACCATGGAATGATGGGGGTAGTTTCCTTGAGTTATGTTAGGGTGAGCATAAAATCCTAAGATCACCTGAAAATGCCTTGACCATGAACGTACATGTTGCATACATGTACTTTCACCTTATACCCTTGCATATAATTCTCTATGCTTGCTATTATCTGAATCATCATTGCTTGCTCTTACATGTTGCCTTGTTGCATTACATGTCGCCTTGCATGTTTGTCATATTCCTATTTTCTTACCACTATCGCTCATACTTGGCTGACATGCTTGCCTTGCAATGCTCTATACATCACCATGCATACTCATACTTTGCTACTGCTTACTTATACAAGCAGGCATATACGATGATTTTCTATTTTGGATGCTATACTAGACATTATTCTGGATACGTCCTAAGATTGAGTTCTCGGACGGCCAACGTCGAATACATTATTATCTTAGATATATTATTTTGGTTATACTATTTGGGATACATTATTTTGAAATATCTTCTCTATATACTAATTTGGGTACACAACTACACAGTTGTTGCCCCATGTTATTATGTCACGGTTGTCACATGCATTGTCTCCACTCACACTGCTCACTTTATTTGAAGGTCTGAATACACTGCATTCTAAGTCGAGGAATTGGATTACATACTTAGTCGCACTAGGAACAACCCACTGATCAACGTAATCGCAATTAGTGGTCCCTTTATACAATTTGGGCTTTAGAGACTACAAATAGGACAACAGGATTCATGAGAGAGTGATAACACTAGGCTGAGTTTCTTACATTAGCCGTGGTAACAGTGCCGCCCTAGTGTTTATGTTCCATAGATGGTACCCATATGGACGACCCAAAGTCTTTCGGTCAAAATTCTTATACAATTGAAACGTTTTCTTACAAAACTTACGAAGTACAAAAATTTGAGATTTTCTATGGTTGATGGTTTTAAATATAAATCGTTTTGAACACATGTTCAAACGTTAATTTTCTTAAAATTCAAACATCAAAACCACTGATGTGCTGTCGTGTAGGGTCAATTTATTGATTACCAAGTTTTAAATTTATATTTAGCCGACTCATCCTAAAACAACACTTTAACGGGCAGTGTACCCGATCGGGTGGAGTTTCGTGGTAAGTAGGGTGTCGAACACTAAGAGTGAGGTCGTTAACCTTATAATCTATGAGTATTTTAATTACTCTAATTAAGTTAATTCTAGTTACTTGTTAAACCTATGCTATGTACGCTTTTAACGATAGATGGGGGGTTTTCAGCCTGAGAGACTGGCACAGGTTTTATGGTGACAATAATCAATTCTAAACATAATAAACACGCAAGAAAACAATCAGAATATAAAAGAGCTGTACAAGCCGAATATAGAAAACTGTATTAACCATATTAAATCCAACTAAATGCT
>BQNB010149585.1:0-13297 GCA_026074375.1 Tanacetum coccineum | reverse complement strand
ATCTGTACGTCCTCAAGTCGCTTCTCCTTCGACTTGTCTTCAACTTCTTTTGCAGTGATATGTGCCAGAAAGATAGGAAATCCTTTTTCCATGTACTTCTGCGCTTTAGTGCACGAAATGATGTTTAATCGGGTCACATTTCCCTGAGTACTTCCATCACCGTGTATGATTAAGGTTTCATTTCCACAGGGGATGCGAACAATCTTCTCAGCACATACAATGACCGCTTTGTACTTCGCCAACCAATCCATACAGATTATAGCATCGAAACTAGGCATTAAGTTTATGTTGAATGGGTGATTTAGTAAATCTTCTAATGGCGAGCAAATTCGATAGCGAAATTGTCATAGGGCGACTAGTAATGTGTCTTGGCTTCTCGGCTTAGGATTTGGTGTAAGATGATGCCAACTTTATAATAAGACGGAGTGAAGGTCCGCTTAGTTGATATGGTTACTAATTCGATTTCCAAAAGTAAACGCGTTCTATGAATACGCACATAAAACATGATATAAGTAGAAAATTGTTTCCTTAACACGAGGTTTTTAGAGTGACTACTCTCAGCACGGCATGGTACCTTCCTGAATTATACATAGTTGATCAGGCCATGTATAATTGAGGACTAACGATGCATTGCTCATTTTCGTCAAAATAGCATTACAATTTCATAATATTCGTGAGAGTAGTTTGTAAGAGTAAATAAGGAACCTAGGTTAATATTGACGAAATTCTCATAATACGATAATTTGATAGATAAATTTGAAATCATTCGTACAACTAAAATTTTAGAGAAATACAACGAGAACTCCTAAGGAGATAAAGTTTAAGATAATTTCAACTTAGGGTTTGCTAGGCAAGGCGAGCCAACTTTCTATTTTAAGCTTTGATCTCATCCTTAATGTTGTTAGGGTCTTGATCGGTTTCTCCTCCTCTTAAGGTATGCACCAATCCATGTGCTCTAGTACCTCTAATTTGGTTTTTATGACTTTGGTTCTTTCGCTCTGGGCAATCCCTCTTGTAGTGCCCTTGATTCCCACATTCATAGCAAATAGCCTTCTGACTTGCCACAGTGACCCTTTGGTTGTTAACAGCATTGGCATTTCCCGTACCCCTACAGTCACGGGCGATGTGACCATATTTGTTGCATTTATAGCACTTTGGAGCACACGGACCGTCATGGTGGTAATTGCACTTTGAGCACAGGGGTCTAGATCCCCCATATGGTTTCTTATCACCCGATCCAGCAGTGTATGCCCTGCCGGTGTTTTGCCTCTTGATTTGTTGTTGTTGTTGATTCTGACTATTTCGGGAAGTGTTTTCAAACTTCCTCTTGTTCTCAGTCTGGCGTTCAGCAAGAGTGCTGATCTTTTTATCCACACGTTTCTGGAACTTCACTATTGGACACTCACTCTTGAAGTGTCTCAGACTTCCACACTCATAACAGGCGTGAGTTCGTTGATTCCTAGCAGCAGCAGGATTCCTACAATCCTGGGTCATGTGGTCAACCTTCTTGCAATTCCCGAACTTTACAGTACATTGCCCATTGTGGTTACCTTCCCACTTTCTCTTGTTGTTAGCATTCTCTGCTACCTTGCATTCTTGTTGTTCGGTCTGGCTTATTGACTTACGGGCCATGTTGGTTTTCGTCTCATAAATGGCAATAGCCTCGATAGCATTAGCCACTCGCTCGGCTATAACCCGCTCAATTTCCTCAACACTCATCCCTTGATCAACAGTTGTCATTGTTTCCTGAAAGTCACAGGGAACAAAATGTATATGAAGTTTCATTCAAGGGAAAATCATGACACTCCGTGATCCCAACAAGTAGGTAAGGTGAGACCACGTTATGCATAGATATAAGATAACAGCAACCATAGCATAAATAAATCCCCATCGTCCAGTAGCATGATCATAACCAACAGCGTAAGTTAATACTTAATACATCATTTTACATGAGTAAAAGAGTACAAGCTTTTTATTAACACTACCAACCGAGTATTACTCAAGTTTAGTGGAATACTCTGATGGGCCGGGGAAAGCCCTTATAGTATATTATGAAGACTGTGAAGACCAAATGGGCCCTCAATCAATTTCAACAGCCCATTTGTGTGCAATTGACAAAGACTGTGAAGACTTTGAAGGCCCAATCCTAGCCCAGTTACAGCCAATCTCAGCCATTGTACACACAAAACCCACTCCTACACCTTATTGGGCTTGAAAAAGCCCAATAACCAAACCTGTACCTTATTGGGCCCAGACACACTCAATTGGGCCCAATACAAGCCCACACACCTTATTGGGCCCAAACCCAAACCCAGTGGGCCCAATACAAGCCCAAGCCCAACAAAAGCCCAATACCCTTTTTTATAAAACTCAAGGACCAAAAATGTAAATTTTAAAAACCTTGTTTTATAATTAAAAATGATAAAAATAAAGAAAAGGGCCAAAAATGCCAAGTTTTAAAAGTTGTTTTATAAGAAAAATAGGAAAATAAAACACAAGGGCTAGTTTTGCAAATTGCTTAAACTTTCTTTACCCCTTTTAGTTATAAAACAGCAGGGACCAGTTTTGCAATTACCCAAAACCTTCTTTTACTCTTTTTGTTATAAAACCAGAGGGGCCTTAATTGCCACTTTCCAAACTCACTTATAACTAAAATTTCGGCTAAACCAAATGAAAAGTGAGAGAGAGTTAAGGGACTATAGTTGCATCTTTTCCAATCTTTTCTTTTAAAATCCTGCAACCACTTGGTACCATAACCACCTTCCCGCCAAACCATTACAGCCCTCTCCCATGGTTTTTCTTGCCTTCCCACTACCCTAGTACATCCACCAGCTCACCCTCACCAATTCCCACTTACCCATTACCCCTATACCCTCTCCCCTGGCAAGTTCACTCAACCCGAAGCACCCATCAATGGCTGAGATAATGAGAAGGCCAACAAAGGGCTAGGATTGCTTGGGGATTGTTGTACTCACACATAACAAACACAGCTAGCACAAAAGAAGACCTTTGGGACTTCTATAAAAGAAAAGAAAAGCAAGCCGAAGTTTTTTGCACCATGTTACACCCTGTTTTTAGTTTAAAGTTTTTAATTAAGTCTTTCTTTTTGCATTATTGTACCTCAGTTCTATTTTAAAAGCTTTATGTTGTAAGTTCTTAAATATTAATGAAAATTTCATAGTTTTCTTTGAAAAATTGCAAGTGACCACTGTCAAAATTAAAAGTCTCATATTATCTCTTTAAGTCTCGTTTATCTTGTGTAAACGCGTGTGGTAAAAATGACATATAACCTTACTGGTAATCACTTTATTAAAACCTGTTCTTCACTACAAGACTAGTTTACAGCCTTTATTTATATTTAAGGGGGTGTTTGGTTTTATACTTAAAATGGGTCAAAAGGGAATTTCAATGGGTCATACACACCCAGCCACTTTTGGTACTGAGTGTGGTAGGCTTTGTTCAATGTCATTTTATCAATACTTGTTAAAGTCACACAAAAAACCAAAATTTTCTGTTTTCTTGTCTAATGCTTAAAAATTCTGTCATTTTTCTATAGATGGATTAAGCTTAGGCTTATGATAAGTTTTAGGATAAGCTTATGTATCTCTTTCTTGGTCTCATTTGAGTTTGTGTTTAAACCATGAAAAGAGCTTTGGTTCTTTTCTTGTGTTAAGTGAGTCAGCTGTGTTAAAATATAGTCACAATGCCATTTCTTTGAAAAGCCTTGAATTTCACCCCAAATTACCAAGCATGTTTTTGTTTATCATATTTGCTTAAATTTGAAATGAGAGTTCTTTTACAACCCTTTTAAATCTGCTTGGGTGCGTCTTGCGGAAAAATAAGCTCTTGAAGCTTATTGTGGTTAAGCTCAAAAAGCCCCTTAAGGCCTGTTTGTACCTCCCCTGGTGCTGAGCACCAAATCTAGCCCCACATTTCTAGCCTTATTTAAACCTTAAGCTATAGGATCTTTTGGCTTTTTAACATAGCTGATTTTAAAAGGGGGGGGGGTAGGGCCTCTTAGGATTTAGCAAGCTTAAATCTTTTAAGGTGAGCTTCTTAGTATAGCTTATTATAGGCAAAAGTTCACTTTTCTGTTTTTTTTTTAAATACTGTTAGAATAGCTTATTTTTATTTTTAGTTATCTCAGGGCTTATTTAGTGACCCTAGCTTATCATCTAGGCCACCCTTTGCCTTAGTTACTTATTCCTTAGGTTTTCTAGCTTTTTTGTAGCTTAAATCTTCAAAGAAAACAGCAAATAAGTCAATCAGGTAATACGTTTCTGTCAGCCCAAAAGCTCACATTTTTTGCCTTATTTAGTCACTACAGGGCTTTTATTTACTACTTTAATGAAAATGTTTCCTTAATTCCCTTTTTTTTACAACTTTGCTTCTTTAGCTTTTTGCTAATAAGCACTTTGGACCCACCTTGCAATCGGGGTCCACTTCAGGGACCATTTGTGTAATTTTCTCTTTCATAATTACCATTGTTAGTCCCTGTGGTTAGTTAGCCTGTTACCCCGTTTGTCCTTATCCCATTTCACTGTTAGTCCCTAAAGTAAACAGCAGTTAGTTTATTTAATTTAAATAATTAAATTAGGTTAAAATTTAATTAGTTTAATTACTTTTAATTTAATCAGTAAAATTTGGGCATTTTCATATTTTTAGAATTGTTAACTTTTTCTTTATTTAATTTCATTTTTTCAGAATTTTTATAACTTTTATTTTTTGTCTTTTTCTATTTTCTTAGTTTTAATTAGTTTTTAATCTTTAAAAATTCATAAAAAATCCAAAAATTAATAAAAAAATATTTTTCTTTTTTGTAAAATTTTCTTTTGTCATTTAGTGTCTAGGAAAAATATAAAATTTAGTATAGGCTTAATTTTTCTTAAATTTCAGTTTTAGACCCGTTTTACCGGGTGCGTTTTACCGTTTCTTTTCGTTTAGCATTCAAACGACCTCCGTTTTAGTTCTAGTTTTCTTTATTTTTCAAGTTAAGTTAATTAGAATTTAATTTTGATTTTTAATTTAATTTAGCATTTATTTTCTAAATTTTTAGTATTTAGGGTTCCCGATACCTGATTCTGTTCCCCGTATTTTAGTATAGATTTAATTTTAGGATTTCCCTATAACTAATTTTGTATCCCGTAGTTTTTAAGATCCCCATTTCCTATACTTGTTTTCCCGTAGATTAAATTAGGTTTTATTTAATTAACTTTAGTTTTAATTATATCAGTGTTTCCATCATTCAATTTCTCATCAAACCAGGATAAATTTCAATTGCAGCCTCGTTGGGACATACGACCCGGGAATATCTCTTCCGGAATCTTTTTATTATTGATTTGATTCTTATATATTTAATCTCTTTGTGTAGCTTTTGACCTTTTCCCTTGGTTAAGGGCATTCGGTTAGAATTTGCATTTGAGTTATTTTATATACGTACTATTTTGCGAATCAATTTTTGGCGCCGTTGCCGGGTTTGGGAGAATAGGATCGAGAATTGTATGCATTCGTGGAATACCAATCAGTTATGATCTATAAAGACCCCCATGTATCACCACTTTCGATGTTGTTCATCTTAAGTGGGGGGGTGTGCGTATAATATCAGATGTTGCAGGGTAAATAATTAAAGATATAAACCCCTGTAGCATTTGCATGTTTAAATTGAAGAAAATGAAGAAAAGAGGGTGCACGGTCACCCATGTGCTCAAAATGTAAAGATGGTGCACAAAAATAAGGAGCTAGTAGCCCATTATTGCACCAAGTCATCTCAGCAAGTACGAAGAATGGAGCTAGTAGCCCATTCTTGAAGATCAGGTTTTCGAACTCGGACTTTTAGACCTTAGATGGACAGTAGCTAGTTTTGACATCCGTAAAATACTTTAGACTATTTGTTTCGTGTTTTTATTTTAACAACAATTAAAATTTAATCATTGTCTATCCATACCCTTTACACCTCCCAATATCTCCCATTTTGCCTTTGAGACTGTTTAGACCTTAATTCTAGTTGGTGGAGACTTGTGTACTTTCCAAGCCTAGGATAGAATACACGCTATGACTGTGCAATTGAGCGATCACCCAGAAATGAAACACTTAGATTAGTTTAAGACTTGAGTGTTTCCTATCCCCTTTTCGTGAGGTGTTCGACTCTGATGTTTTCTAGCATAAGTAAGTTTATGGATTCATTTCTCTAAGTTAAATTAGGGAAATCTTTTTATAAATTATTCTAAACGGTTCTACTTGAGGGCAAGTAGAAGTCAAGTGGAGGGATATTTGATAACATCAATAAATTGATATATTTTAATATCAAATTCCCTATAAAAATACTTACATTTATGCTATTAATATATGAAAACCATACTTAATTGTTAATATTTAGTTTTCAGGGACTAAGTGAGTATTTTGGCAAAAGACAAGGGATTTGGACAAGAAATGCAGTATTCAAGGCGATTACGGCGTAACACCCCCAAGGGATTACGCCATAACATACTCCAATGAAAAAATGAGTCAGCACACCCTTTTACGGCGTAAAGTGTCTAGAAGATTACGCCGCACCATTCAAACTTACAAGATGATGTGTCTAACTCAGCGTTACGGCGTAACACAGGCGACAACGTTACACCGTAACATATTTTTGTGCCTAGAATATTGGATGCTTACGTAGCATGATTACGGCGTAACGTCCTACAAGGGTTACGCTGTAAACATTTCGAAGCCTATAAATAGAGCCCTCCTCCGGCTCATTTAGCATCACTTACCACCACCACTTCACTCTTAGTTCTAAGGGGTGAACCAAACCCCTCAGGTTCGAAGCATTTCATCAAAAGGTCCAAGGGAGAAGCCACTAGTCTACTAGTTGTATTTAATCATTAATTTCATACTCTGTAAGAATTATGATGATTCAATCCATGTTTTTATTCATTAATTCTTGCTTTGCTATTGCTATGAGCGGCTAAGCACCCCTAGTGCTGGCCTAACCATGTAGTTATTATTGTTATGATTATGATTTCCTGTTCAATTATGGTTCTGTTAGATATCCTTATAGCCTGTCATTGATCCACATGTTTTGGTAGTATAGAGGGTGACTTGGATCTTATTAATCCTAATATTAGACTTATCATGTTAAACTTGGGATTAGTGAGGTACTAGGGTAGACTGATATCTATCCCTAGTGTAGGAATTAAACATATTACCGCATTTTTCATATTAAATACTTAAAAAGTATGGGAACTCTTTCAGAGAGGGTTTGATAATCAACACTGATTATAGATTGGTCTTAAGGGTAGTTGGGAATTAACCACTGCAAGCTTGGATGCCCTACTCGTGTGATCTTAGGGGAATGTGGGATCGCAAAGTAAGCATAGGACAGACCTTAAATGCAAATTCGGGTCTGTCGACATTAGAACCACTAATAGAACTTGTAATTGGACATTGCGCAGGAAAATGTAATCATGGCAATAGTAATGTAATGGTTAGGTTAGCACGCCTTTCTCCCTGATATCTTCTATCTATTTATTTTATCGCATTTACTTTCTAGTAACTATTATAAATCATTCAAAGTCATTTTTCATGACAATAATCAAACTAAAACTATTTAACCTCAGCTCTTGGGACAACCTCGGATTTACCAAACTACTACACTATATACGACCGGGTTCTCTGCTCGTTAGTGCGTGTATCGGTATTTGAGTTTTATATATTTTAAAACTTGACTTATTAATTTTTTAAACAAATAAACGCATCAGACATAAATGGTTCTTCAATGAAGACTCTAATGGTACCCCCTAACAAGTTAGGACATGATCTCAATGGCATAGCTGTAAATAAGACTCAGTATAGAGGTATGATTGGATCACTAATGTACCTAACTGCAAGCAGACCTAACATTCAATTATCAACTTGTCTTTATGCAAGATATCAACCAAATCCTAAAGAATCCCACCTTATTGACGTTAAGAGAATTTTCAGGTACCTAAAAGGTACTCCTAGTCTTTGGTTTGTGGTATCCAAAGTGTACAGGTTTTGACCTAAAAGGATACTCAGACTCTTACTATGCTGGATGCAACATGGATAAGAAAAGCACCTCAGGTGCTTGTCAGTTTCCAGGAGGCAAACTGGTGTACTGGAGTGCTAAAAAGCAGCAATCTGTAGCTATGTCCTTAGCTGAAGCTGAATATGTAGTTGTTGCTGGATGTTGTGCCAACATATTATGGATTAAGAGTCAACTCATTGACTATGATATCATTTATAAAAAAGTACCTATATTTTGTGATAACATAAGTGTTATTGCAATCTCAAACAATCCAGTTCTGCACTAAAAAACAAAGCATATTGATATTAGATTATCAGAGATCATATTCTAAAATGGGACATTGAATTACATTTCATTCCCACTCAATATCAACCTGCTGATATCTTCACCAAGCCTCTGGATGAGCCAAATTTCAAAAGATTGATTGTTGAACTAGGTATGCTGAACAATGATTCAAAACCTAAAGCTTTAGTACTGACTGAAGAAAACTAAAGCTTTAGCGCTTTTATCCAAAACCAAACAAACTTTCATATGTTAAATGTCAGTTCAGTTTTTGCATATAACCTTTAGCTTGCTTAACTGAAGTAACTGAGCAATCACATGTGTCTCATTCATGGATTTGCATGAGCATTTGGGGTTTTGTCACCTTTATTGGAAGGTTGATGATGATGAAGATTACAATAATCTGTTCTGCATAACATAACATTAAACTTGAACCTAGTTCAGTCTTTGAACATCAATCACAAGGTCAGTTTAAAAAAAACAAATTAGATTTTCTAAATTAATATATTTAAATATATTAAAAGAAGAAATCCAAAAGTTAGAATGACCCCATCATCTTTCTCTCACCTATTTTTGTAGTTGAATAGACGGTTGTTCGTTGTTCTAGGTGTCAGAAGCATGTTGTGCTGACTTTTATTAAATACAAAGTTTAGAACACATGTTGAAAACAAACCCTAAACATTCCCATAACTTTATAACCTCAAATGATAATTACAATTTCTCAAAGAAAAATTTGTAATTTCATCAATTATATAAATCACAACAAACCAATCAATTACTCATTCTCACAAACTCAAAAACAAAACACCTCAAACCAGATCAAACCTTCAAAACCCTCACTATTCAAAATGGCATAATCATCATCACACAATCCATCCTCACCTAAAATCACTCCCAAAGAAGAACTTGTCACTCTTGACAGACCCGAAAGCCCAAACCCTTTCTTACCTGCAGATCAGATTGAGTTCACCTTTAAAGAGATTGCCTTCACCACCAACAATGAAGTTGCACTACTATATCCCTCACACTCAAACTCAAAATACTTTAAGGAGGTGTCAGACTTCATTTCTAAATGTTGTCTAAAGGAAGCATTTACTAGGGCCCCAAATCAATACAAAGAATACCTATGTGAATTCTAGTATACTACAAAGACCTTAGATGACTCTAAGATTTAGGTATCCACTCCTACATGTGGAATTAGAGGAGACATAAGTATCAACACCTTTAGAAATGCTCTTAGGGCTCATTACCTACCTCACTCAAGTATGTATATTTCCCCACCCTCTATAACAATAGTGAGACCATGGTTTGAAACAATAGGTTACAATGAGGAGATTGGGACAAAAAAACTCTCAAAAAGAGTTTTCTTCCTCCTAGGTGAAGGCTACTGATAGGTCAAATCATTCAGTGTTTAGGTGGGAAAACAGGTGGCCTGGACCAAATATCCAACAAGCATGCCACCATCTTGTATTGTCTAGCCAATGGGGTAAAGGTAGATTATGCTAAGATAATATAGGAGGATATAATTCACAAGCTGAACAAGAAAACTAGGAAAAAGGTTGTTCCTTATCCTAGGTTTATATCCCTTCTACTGGAATACATGATGCCTGAATATGAAAATGAAGAACTCACCATAAACCCCACTCAAGTCTTTAGTGTTCACAACTGGGCACTAAAGCCAAACCAAACTGAAGGACCTCCCTTCACTGACCACATGAAGGCCATCTGCAATTTAGATGTGCATGTGGACTCTAAAGCTCCAAAACCTTCCTTACAAACTGAGGAGGTTCCCCAAGGCAAAAATCCTGGAGCTAAAAGTAGACTTAGAAGAAAACAATCTTTAAAACAGATATTTGAGTCCAACATTGAGGCATCCAAATCCAAAACTGGCCAATCAGAAAAAGAAATTCAGTCTAGTTTGGCCAAGGATAAAAACCCAAGCCATACTTCACCTCCCACACCAGTGGTTGGTGAAATGCATAAAGAGGCACAACAAGCAGCTGGTGGCCTAACATTTTTAGGGGCCACTAGTGAAGAAGGAGACCACCCTCAGCTTAGTAGTGATATGTCTGCATATAATTCTTATTAAACCTGTTTATTCAGCTTCTTTCATTTGCACTCTGAGTCTGCATCAGGACATGATGCTTCAGCAGATTCCACAGCTGAAGCTGATCCTGAAAATTCTGCTCTTAATGATTCCATACCTTCACAATAGGGTATGGATGAAGGAATCAAAAACTATTAAATTGATGACACATTTGAAAGGACTAATCCAAGTGTTCTTGTAGATCAAACCAAATCTTCTAGAGATGGGTTAAAAACTGCTCACACTGATTCAGGTACAAATAAAGAGTCCAGAGCTGATGAAATTTCAAAGAAAATAAAGCTGGAGGATTTATCAGATCTCTTAAAAGACACAATATTTGCCTTCTTCACTCCTGACTTCCTACAAAATGAGCCAATCATTGTTTCAGATAAGAGTAAAGAGGAAGAAGAAGTTGACAAAGATAAAGACACTCGTGCTACTTCTCATGATGTACCTGAAGATACTTCAATCCCACATCCTCCATCTCTAAAATCGGCTCAAATTCAATAGTTAATGGCTCAGGTTTACTTACTTCAGTCACAGAAGGAGAAGCTGGAACAACAAAAGGCAAAAGCTAAAGAAGAAGTTGCTTCACTAAAAGCTAGGCCATCATACCCATATATCAACTAGCTTACTAAACTTATGGTAACCTCTTTAAAACCTGAATTATCCAAACTCTTAGCCTTACATGACTTTGCTAGCTACTTACCAACTGAACTGAAAGAGCTCCCCTCAAAATTCACTAAATTATTTAGAGAGATTAAAGAATTAAAAAAGCATGTTAAAGACATGGAAATAGAGCTACCTGGGGACCTAAAATAGATCCCAACAAAACTAGAGAACTTCACTTCCACTATCTCCAGCCTTACCTCCTAGGTTGCTGAACTAAAGAATATTCAATGGGAACTTTCAACAGAGTTTCTTGATTTGCCAAGTAAAATATCTTCAGTTTAAAAAAAGCTAAAGACTTTAGATTCCCTTTCAAGTCTATTAAACAAGGTTACTGAAACCTTAAACGGGTTTGCCACTGTGGTGGAAAATACATCAGGGGCTACAACCAAGGATGTTCCTTCAGCATGCCAAGAAATAGCTTTACCTGCTGAGGGGGAAAAGAACACCAATCCAGCTATAACGGATGATGAACCAAACCGGCACGATGAACTTGTTGATCTCTTGGGAATAGATGTTGTGACACAGTACTACAAGAAGAAGTTACTTTATGATAAATACTGTGAAAAGATGCTAAAAAGAAGAAAAAGCTCCAAGATCACAAATTGTGATATTCTCACACAAAAGGGCCCTATCTCACTGAAAGTACATAGGGAAGATGAGACAAATTAAGTCATTTAAAACGTTAAAGTCAGTGACCTACATCTGGCTAAATAGAGAGAGGTAGTACAAGCTTTTCCTGATAGAAAAGAAAAAGGATGGAAAACCATCTATGGGTTAATAAAGATAAGAATGAAATATCTTGATCAAACTGAAAAAGAACTAAAGATTGACTTCAACAAACCCCTCAAACAACAAGATCCTCTAATTGAGCTAAATGATTTAGCTAACAAGAAAAGGAAAAGAACTGGTGACTCAACAGACCATTCCAGGTCAACAAAAAAAACACAAGTCATTAGTTCAGCATGAAGAAGAGGTTCAATGAGCAACAAGAACATCAAATGTTATAATCTTTTGTATTGACTTTATCTTTTGTAATTGTAATATAATGAAAGTTAATAGAAGTGATTCTCAGTTATGTTGTTCAATTTATATCAGTTGTGTAAGAAAAAGTTGTTTTGCTCACTCACAACTGATTTTAACTTAGACTATTTGTATATTCAAATAGGGGGAGATTTTTGGGTTTAGTTCCTTAGCCTTCAGTCTTTCAGTAGATTTAAACATAAAATCCCCTAAGTGTTACTCAAGTTGAAGTCTTTCAGTTTGAGTCGCTAAAGTTTCTTCAGTGTCAGCTCTTCAGGTCCTTTGAAGATTGGGAAGTATCTTCACTTCAGTTTATGCAGCGGTACATAAACTGAAGAAGGTCTTTGGAAAGAGCTTCAGTTCAGCTTGGTTGACAATTCTAAGCTGGGCGTAGTCTATCTTCTTAACAGAAGTTGAAACGTGATGTTTCAGTTCTAGAAGGTTTACAAGGCGGGAAAAAGATTGCTTTATGTCAAAAGGAATAAAACAAACTCCTTGGAAAAGACTACTTCTAAAGTTGGTATAGAAGTACAACAACTTTTCCTTAAAGGACTGTACCTGGTACTTTAGAGCACGTCTGCATTAAATGGTATCTCAACCATCTATTGGGTGCATGACACACGTACTAGGTTAACTTGTTAACCCTAATCCCTTTGCCTATAAAAGGAAAGGGATTCCCAGAGTAAATGATATCTCTTCCAATTAATGTGATACACATTGAAGAGTTCATTTATCTCTCAAACAAAGAATAGAAACTGCTGAAGTTGAAGCTTCATTTCTAGTCAAATAGTTTGTTTTCTTATTTCTCATAACTTTGGTTAGAGAATAAGTTCGAATGAAATAACACCCCAATTGTCATTCAACCACCTTGTTATTCCGTAAGCAAGGTGTGTCATAGATTCTTTATCTGATTCTAATAAGAATCTATACGTTGAAAAATACTTCTGTGTGTTTTAAACTTGTTCTTTATATTCTTCATATATATTTGTTTAAAACTCACTTCGTTGCCATGGAATGTGATTAGTTTAACTTGATAAACCTTTTATCATATTCCAAAGGACCAACACGTGGAGAGAATTTTAGAGATTAGAAGTTAGTAGAGAATTTTTTGAATGCTACTATTTTATTATAATAGAGACTCAAACTTGGTAAATGCGCAAATTTGCATTTGTTTTGATTTTTTTAACAATGTTTTGAATAGAGGTGTC
>BQNB010149583.1:0-14209 GCA_026074375.1 Tanacetum coccineum | reverse complement strand
TATCATTAGCATAGCTTATTTCCAAAATATTAGTTTCTAAGATTTAGAAATAAGCAAGTTAGCTTAATAAGAAAAGCCTAGAAATAGAAATAAGCTAAAACTTGCATTTTTAGGTAGCAAATTCCTTGTCATTTTTGTTAACTAGTAGCTTATTACTATTTGGATATCCCTAGTACACATCTTAGACTACATTTAGCATCTTTTAGGTTTAACTTTCATGTAGAAACAAGCTAGAAATAAGCCAAAACTTAAAAAAGCTAGTTAAGCTCTAGTTTCTGTAACAGTTAACAAAAAGCTAAGTTTTTAGCTTATTGAGTTGTTAAAAGTAGAAAGTGCTTTTATTAAAGTTGTTTAGTATAAGCTGTTCTATAACTTTCATGTTTTAAGTTTTTGCTGAATCTCAATTTTTAATAAGCCAAAAATAAGCTAAATCGCGGGGTCTGTTTAGTACTTTTTTAAATAGTTAAAGGGTACCTATTTTCAATAGAGTGTAAAATTAAGGAAGTTAGCCCGCCTACCCTTTAGTTTCGTTTCTTACACTTTCTACCCTGTTCTTTCTAGAATAATAATTAGTTTTATAATTTTCATTTTAGTTTAATAAAAATTAGGGTTTAGTTTTAATTGATAAAATTAGGGTTCAATTAGGTTATAAAATTTAGGGCTTTTTGTTCCATTTGATTTCTGCACCCTTTTAGTATTTTAAAACCATTTTTCCTAATTTTTCCAGTTTAATTTGTATTTTCTAGGAATTAAAATAGATTTTAGTTAATTTCTTTTTCTTAGAAAAATCATAGAAAATAGAAAAATAACTGAAAAATTGTGATTCTTTTTGTGAAAATTTTCTTTTTAAATCTAGTATTTTTGAAAAATAAAAGTAAAATTTTAGTGTTAATTTTTAGAAAAAGTTTATTTTTGTTAATTCATTTTTCTTTAAAAATTCATAAAAAATTCAAAAATAGTTAAAAAATTCCAATTCTTTTTCCTAAAATTTTCTTTTTAAATTTGTGATTTTTAGGTATAAAATTTGTTAAAAGTTGTGCCTTAGATTTTAAATTTCAGTTTTAGCTCGCGTTTTTACTTTTCGTGCATTTAAATTTCGAGCTAGTTAATTGTTTTTAATTCGTGCTATTATATTTGTAGTATAATCAAAAGTTCAAAAATCCTTTATCATTCTTAACTCGAATCCGAATTATTCCCAAATCTCAATTCACGACTTCTTCGAGGAATTTACGACCCGTGTATTAATTACTTTCCTAAGTGATTAATTACTTACGGTATCTTGGTTAGTGAAAGTTTGCACTATAGAGATATATACTATACTTATCACACCGAATCAGAAGACAACGAAGAACATGTTGTACAAAGTAATGTATCTTCTGTACGAAATGATGCATTGATGTCAATTCTCGATGAAATGCGTGAATAGGGTATACAAAGTAGGTCAGCAAATAAGCAGGTTAAAGTAGTTAATGACAGTTAGATACCCTTTCAGGCCTAGCCTGAACAGGAATATCCCCCATGGTAAAGTGGCACCCGGGACCACCTTCTGAGCTAGTTCATTTGACATGAAAAATTCATGGGGAGAAAAATTATACACGAAATTGCTGAAATCAGATTTTGATACTCCCCTTCAAATTAAATGTGTGAATAACAATATTTATATTAAAACTTGACATTGGAATGAAAAATTGATATGACACCACAAAATGTTGAAGACGGAGTGAGATGCCTTAGTGAACAATGTATATTAATAATTGACATTAAAGTTTCCCACATTTATAATTTCACAACCATGTGTGTTTGGAGGTACATAAAAATTAATTAAACATTTATGAATGATACCACAACACGAATAAAAGGCTTTGTTTTAAAAAGCTCCCCCTCAGAAATTGATTCACATAAAATGACATTCTGCGTACTACAATTCTTTGAAAATTATTCGAGGAAGGGAGTGTTGAACACACAATTTTAACAAATACCACTTTTTATGGAAAAACATACCACAAATTATATTGTAGACAATTTTGACATTTAAAGTTCTTTTTGAAAAATTGTGTTCAACGATTTTAAAAACATGATAGAAGACGTTATCGATTTTAGAGAAAGGCAACTGAAGCGTACACTTCCCTATTACATTCGGGACCGAGTTATGTACTGAAATGTACATAAGTCATAGAGAAAAATTTAGAAATGACATGTTTTGAAAGCATTTGAAACTCCTGTTCGAACTTCATTTACACGCCCGTGTCGATGTTAATCAACATTTCTAGGTACGTAAATGTTATCGATTCCAAGAGACATGTCGAGAAGATTCTTTTTGGTATTTTTGAAAATTTTCTGATGTTTATATTGTTTATTCTAGGTTTTATAATTTTTTCTAATTTCATTTTTGTTGGTTTTAATATTTTTTGTATTTTCTTTTCAAATTTTTTTTATAAATAATAAAAAAAGAGATAATAAAAAATGATTTACAAATCGAAGTTTCCAATTAGATACACGGCAAAACTCCTAGATGTTTGATTGTTGACCTAGGGTTTGGTTTCCTATCATCAGTAGTGGTTTGAATTCTCGCAGATAGTAGGCACACTAGTTTGTTGAGTATCTATCGTCTTTTTTTTGTATCTTATTTCTTAGCTATCACAAGTATAGAGATATAGAACCATGTCTTATGACTAAATCTTGGCATAGTCTTAGAACTATTCCTAGATGAGCTAGATGCAATCATGTGATCAGGTTTTGCAAAGGCGGATTCTGTTTTCTTAGGCAAATAATGTTGAGTGACTGGTTTTGACAAATTCTTATTCACATCAACTTGGGAGGCAAACCGTTGTTTTGACATTTGAGCCCTTTCAGATTTAAACGCATTCGGTTGTCTAACAACTGATTGGTTTCTTAGTGATGGTAACACCGGTTTCCCCAAGACTGATGTTTTATCAAACTTAGTATCTACACTATTTCCTTTTAACTTCCTTAAGTCATTTTTAAAGCAGCAATTGCAAAAACCTTTTCCTGAATCTGAGCTTTTAATTCAGCATTATTAGCAAGCAAAGATGTTGTCTGTTCTGTAGTCTTAGATCTCGTAATTTTAATAGAATCATACAAATCTTTGTAATGTTGTTTCAAAGTCGTCTTTTCCTTACGAATGTAGCCCACACTAATGTTTCAAATTCGATGATTCATTGTTTCAAGTACAACAATTTCCTTTTCAATCTGCCTTTATACTGTTTTTCATTCAAAATTTGACTCATGTTGCCACTGATTTTAAATGATTGATTTTGATATTTTAAGTCGTACGACAATTGCATGTGCTTCCATTCTATTGAAAAAATCTTATTGGAAATTGGGCAACTTATGTCCTCTTCTTGAGCAAAAATATTTTCAGACTCGATTGATTTGTTGTGAGTATTCCATTGTCTGGTATCAGGTTGATATCAAGCATATGACTTTTAACTTGACATGTTTCAGGATACTGGTCAACCCTACCTTCAACAATGATTTCAGGTTGCTCAGTATGCTGTTGTCCTATAGCAAAGATATTGCATTCAGCAATTTTGTTAATTGTACTCAGCCATTGGCTTCTTCGTCATAAATAGGTCTGATATCTGCATCATCAGCATCTGTATCATTCCCTGACCTGCTGTTGTCCACCAATTGCACTGTTGAGTCTTCTGTTGTGGTTTTTGAGGAGAGATGGTGGTAAGTGGAAATAGATCCTAATGCTTTTTGTGTTAACCATATCACACAATGCTTTACACTATCAATCTTACTCTCATTGCGTCTACATCTGAGTCTTTTATACACCACTTCATTTCATGCTGTCTTTTGAGATGATGTGTTCTTTCAGCAACGGACTTCTTAACGTTACCAGCAGGTGTTGGAGTAGTGTATCTATGAAGTGTTGAACCTCGAGTCCAGTGTATTCAACAAAGTACGTGTCTGTCATTTGACTGTCATAATCCAATGTAAACATTGAGAATCGAATGAACTTTCTAGAACTGGTTGTTTACACACACCCAAAAAGCTGTCATGGATCTATCTTCTGCAAATTCATCTTGTCAAGTTGCTTTTGTATTGATCTACGTTGAATAGCATTTGTCTCTTGTGAAAGTATCACATCTTGACCAAAGATTGACATGAAATGCCCGTCTGAATCCATGTTCGATGAGAGAGTGCCCTTTTAAGTCATCTTTTGAAAGAACTTGAAGGTGAGAATGAAGAGAATCGAAATATGCCATGTAATCTTTCTTTTGCCTTTTGACATCTTGTATTTGATTGCATGCACACTTAAGTTTCAGTATCAAGCTGCATTCACCTTTACTAATTAGCTGGAGCCGTCTCTGAATTGACCAGACTTCTTACTCAGAACAAGTGTTTTGTATGACAGTCAAATCAATCCTTTCAATTAATCAACATTTAATGCTGGAAATTGGATGTGAAGAACTTCTGTAGTTAGCATCAACTTCTTTTGTATCAACATTATGGAGTTCGTTTGTTGATGAAAGAATTAACTCAGCATGTATTTCCCGAGGAATCCATGTTAACAAGACATTGCAAGCGTAAAATGATTGAGCATACATACCTGAATAATTTCTTGCATACGCGCTTTAATTCTGAATTTGAAGCATTTTCAAACGTTGTTCTGAGTTTGTCAAAGTAAGTCCTTGCAATCAGTCTGAGAAAAGTTATTTCTTTGGTACGATGATTTTCATTAAATCAACAGTCTTGAAGAATGTTCTCTTGAAGATATGCATGTTACCAAAATCTTGTAAAGTTTCTAATGAGAAACTGATTGTGACTGAATTGCTCGAAGACGTTCATGAAGGCATTATAATTCTTGAAAGTTGTGTCTTTCTCTTGAACTTTAGAAATTAAACAAGAAGAAACTGTGTCATTCTGAAGAACACTTGATGTTTGAAGTTTGCATATTGTATTTGACTTTGACTTAGAATGATGTTTGTTTGTAATGGATATCGGAATCTTAATTGTTATGACGTAATTGATTGGGTTTAAAATTGAATTAAACGTTTCACGTTTGCAAAAGGTAAGATTTTACAAATCTTTGATTAAAAAACCGAGAAAGAATCGAATCCTTTCGCGGGGAATTTTTACAAAATCAAGAAGAAACCGCAATGAATAATTAAATTGACAGTTTCAAGTAATATATTTAATTGATATTGTTGGTTGATTATAAGGTTTGTTTATGTTAATTGATTGTATGTTAAGTCCAAATAAGAAGTTCATGAAGTCATTGAGGTTTGTTGACTAAAGAAGGTCAAGGTGGTGCAAGTCTCAACGAAGAATGATTAGACAAATCTCAACACGAAGAATATTGGCAAATCTCAACGAAGAATTATTGCGCAAAGCTCAACCAAAGAAGATGTTTGACAAATCTCAATGAGCAAAACGCAGGATTTCTAGCAAAACGCAATGATGAAGCAAAACGCAAGCAGCAAAACGCAATGATGAAGCAAAACGCAAGCAGCAAAACGCAATGATGAAGCAAAACGCAAGCAGCAAAACGCAATGATGAAGCAAAACGCAAGCAGCAAAACGCAATGATGAAGCAAAACGCAAGCAGCAAAACGCAATGATGAAGTAAAACGCAAGCAGCAAAACGCAATGATGAAGCAAAACGCAATGTCTTGAGGCAAACGCAAGGAATGATGCAAAATTGCATTGTCCCTTTTGAGGCAAAGACGCAATGAATGAAGCAAAACCAATGTCTTGAGCAAAAGCAACGAATGAAGCAAAACGCCAAATGTCTTGAAGGCAAAAGCAACGAAGTAAAGCAAAACGCAGTGTTCTTGAGAGCAGAAACGCAACGAATGAAAGCAAAAACGCAAGTGTCATTGAGGCAAAAACGCAACGAATGAGAAGCAAAACCAGTGTCTTGAGGCAAAACCAAACGAATGAAGCAAAACGCAATAGTCTTGAGGCAAAAACGAAACAAATGAAGCAAAACGCAAGCAAGAACACCCCGTCAGATAGGCCAAAACAAAACGCAGGCCAAAGAAAAAAAATCTTCAAACTTTCTTCTGTAAGCTACAAAAATGAAGGTTAAAACCACCTAGTAATGGTATGCAAGGAATTGATCGAAAGCCCGAAAGTACAAGTCTTTAACACTTTTATAACCAGCGAAACAAAGATCAAAGTTTATTGTTTTTTCTTGCTTTTCGAACCACATTTAAAACCAACAAAAACCTTACTAATTTTCTACACAAAACAAACAACTAAACACCCCTTGGCGAGTGATACCACATGTATCCCACATAGTTTAAAAAATCAATACACACCAATAATCTTTACCATATGCTAGAAAATAATAAGAAAAACATTAAGAGAGAAAGTATAGGAAAGAAAACAAAAAGGAAGTTAGGATAGAGAGTTGGTAGATACAAGTGAATGAAAATGTAACCAAACACCTCACCAAGTGTGAAGGGATATTTATACCCTTTGCTGTTTCTACGCTGTGGCACTATGGGGCTTTCTAAATGGGCCTGGGCTTGGTTTAACTGTGGCTTTGAGCCGAAACAGATAAAAATAACGACAATAATAGATTAACAAACCAAGCCCGTTGAACCCAGAAACTACCTATTTCAATAACAAGACCTAGATTTGACTATTCTAAAAGACCGATAACATTCTTGTTTGACTTAATATAATTAAGGCTAACAGTTTTACCCTGTGTTTTGTTGTGGTGAATTTGGAAGAGATAATAAATAGTAACAAAGGGCGCGTTTATGAATTTGACTGGGTTCGGGATAGGGCCAGGGTTTTATTTGGGCCTAGACGTGAATATTGAATTAGGATTTGGGCCAGGAAATATGATAAGGGTTTATGGATAATTGATTTGGACTAAGGATTTGTAAATGGGTTAAGGCTTAAAGGATTATAAGGTATAAATCTTAATGGGCTAACCCGCCCTGGTACGGTTGCCTACCAAAGATACAATACAGCCTTCCAGCTTGGTTTTTTTCGCGCTCTAAATTCCTTTTCGTGCTCGGTTTTGTCCGTTTCGGCCTTGTTTTTGTCTTTTTGTGATAAATCCGTACCTGCAAGACACAATTCACGATACAAACATATACAATGCATTTTTATACCGTTTTCGTTCATTATTGGTCTTTTTAGCTTGTTTTATTTGGTAAAAGGTATGTGTAATTAAACACATACCAAAATCCCCCATACTAAGCTGTTGTCGTGTCCTCACGCAATGTCATAAACACACTTAGAAAACCAAAAAATTCAACCCCCTTAGACTAATACCATCTGAAAAGTTAGCTAGTGTTACATCTAAAGGGATTAAGAAATCACAGTTTTTGAAAAGCTCACCCATTTTATAAACCATTTTATGCATTTATTATTAATATTCATACAAAATCATAAACTTTAAAGGACATAGAACAAGAAACCTAATAAGATAAATTCATCGTCTAGATTTTCACCCGCCTCAAAAAACCAAGCTTAAAAACGAAATTATTTGTTAAATACAAGTTAAGAAGCAAAACGCTACTCAGAAAATGCTAATTGTAATGCATAGCTATAATTGTCCGCAACCCTTATTTCCTACATCCTCTAAAACATTTATTATTATTATTGGCGACAAATAAATTAATGCCTTATCAGTAATACTCTCATTAAACCCGGATTAGACCACAATTAGTTTGAAAAATCCTTTCCTAAAGCGATGAATATGGTGAGTAATAAGGGTCCACATTAGGTTCTAATTCGCACGATTTAGGGTTATTGCTTTTTATTGCATCCGAAACAACTCAACTACGAGTCCAGAAGACGGAGGCTTTAGTTTAGATAACCCCGGAGTGGAAAATTGGCTTTATTATTTATTAATGGCAACATTATTAAACCACGGTCTCCTTTAAAAAAACTGTCACATCGGTATGCGAGCCACCAGGTACCAGGAGTCATTATTTTGACCTCGTGAATCCTCGACCTTTTTTTAGAAGGCTGCAACATCGTTTTTGAGCCGCAAGCATGCAACAAAATTTTAGTCAGTCCTCGGATAATTATTACAATGGCCTTATTTAGACATACTGCCACATCAGTTGTGAGCCGGCAAGAGACAGTAAACTTTTATCAGCCCATAGTTATTATTATTATTATTACCTCCACCCTTTAAACGACTACCACATCGGTTGTGAGCCGGCAAGAGGTAGTGGTCTTATTTCGGCTTCGGTTTATTATCATAATTATTTATTAATAGCCAAATTTTAATGCCTGTGTCTTTTTAACTACCTAGACAACCGGTGGCGAGCGTCAGGAATCGGTAGCCTATTTCCCCACAACACTAACAAAACCTCGATGTGTACCTTAAATTTCACGCAGAAGGAAATCTCTACGAAGTGAGATTAAACTAAGAATGCAAAAACCTAAAGTAACTTTGATTTTTCAACAATTATAACGTTTATAAGCTGATGGGAACAAAAAGCCACAATTAACCTCTATGATCTTTAAAGATTCCAAACTACTTCCACGCTTAGCATAAAACTTATAAAAACTACCATCATTTTCGTTCTTCGCAATATTAAAATCTTAATAAAAAAGATTCGCCGAATGCTTACTCTAATAAAAACAAATACCAAAGATAAACAAAAATTTAACAAGAAGAAATATATAAACCAATAAGCAAACAGAAACAAAACTAAAAAACAGAGTCCAAAAAAAGAAAACAGATGAAAATAAAAAAACGCAAAACCCAAAACATAACGATAACAAACAAGCAATCAAACCACCCGAATAACACCCTCCTAGCCATCATCCCCCCATCACTTAGAAAAACCACCACAAAAACATATACTCTCACGACCCCGAAACCGAATCTATAAAGAGACACATAAACATCAGAACCAAATCTGTTAAAAAGTAAACAAAAGCACACACAACCCAAACCAACATGAAAAACCCAACACCGAACAGCATTCCACCCCCCCCCCACACAACACCGACACATCTCCCCCCCTCCAAAAAACAACAATGCAAAAAACTGATAAAACAAACATAATGTGGGGAGAAAAACCACAGAGATCGTCTCTTTATAAAACAAACAAACACACAAACCCCGACCACCCCCGCCACCCCCCTACCCCCCTATCCTACCACCCCCCCCCCGCCCCCTCCACCCACACCTCCCCACGACCCCCCCTCCCACCCACCCCCGCCCCCCCCTCCAGCCTACCCCGGCTTCCCCCACCGCCGCCGACCCCCACCCCTCCCACCCACCCCCCCCGCACCCCACCACCCCTCAATCCACCTCCCCGTCCACCCAGCCCGCCTCCCCACCCCACAATCCTCCCCCCCCCAAACCCCCCCCACCCCCCACCCCCATCACAGCCCACCCACTCCCCCCCCCGCCCCCCCCACGCACGCGCCACATCACACCCGCACCCCCCCCATCCCCCATTCGAACCCTCCACCCCCTCCCCTCACCCTACCACACACACCCCACCAACCATCCACCCCCCAACCCTCCCCATAAACCACACCCCCCCCCGGCCACCGCCCCCCCACCCCCTCTACCACCACTCACACAGCCCTCCCCCACACGCCTCCACCTCACCACCCCCCCACCCCCAGACCACGACCACACCCCTTCCTCGTCCACACCCACCCCCAATCAATTGCATCCCACCCACTATATCGCACCCCCCCGCCCTCTCCTCTCCACCACCCCCCTCCCGCACAAATCCCCCCCCCCCACCCCCGCCCCCCCCCCTACCCCCTGCTCCCCCACTCCCCCTACACCCCCCCCACCACCCCACCCCTCTGTCTCCCACACCCCAAGCCCCTCTCCACCCCTCCCGCACCCCCAATTCTTGTCACCCCCCCCCCCCCGAACCCATACCCCCCCCCCCCCCGATGCCAAACACCCCGACCAACCTCCCCCCTCCAACCCTCCCCCCCCCCCCCTACCCTCACATCCCCTCCCCACACTGCCCCCCCACCTCCCTCCCCCATCGCATACCCCCAACACCCTACCCTTCCCTCCCCCCCCATCCACCCACCCCTTCCACCCCCCAAACCACACCCGCCCCCAGTTCCCTCTCCCCCACCCCCATCCCCCCGCCCCACCCCTCACCCGCACCCCCCTACTCCCCCCCCCCAGACAACCCCTCTCCACACCCACCCCACGCGCCCCTCTCTCCCCCTACATCCCCTAAACCCCTCCCGCCCACCCCCCCCCATCCAGCTCCCATTCCCCCCCCCACCCCTCCCCCTAGCGAGCGCCACCGCTTCAGCCACAAACCACCCACCACTACCCCACTACACCACTCCCCCCTCACCATACCCGCACCAACTCTCCCACCCGCCAGCAACTTTACACAACCCCTTCCATAACAACACACCCCCCCAACATCCCTCACACCCAACAATCTACCTCCCCAAACCCCCCCCCCAACCTCCCCATCCCCCCTCTCCCCCCCCTCCACCTCTCCTCCCCCCCCCCGACCTCCCCCATCACCCCCCACCCCTACTCCCGACCCACAGACCACCCTTCCACCCGCCTCCCGACGCACCCCCGCGCCCACCCCCACAACCCCCCGCCGGGGAGGAGGAATACCACAAAACAGGGGGCAAACACTTTGCATATTTAAAGTCCTATGCCGAGTGGCGCCGACTTGCGAACTCTTGGCTTGGTTAAGCTAGAATTCGCATTTTAAAGCTTCTTGTATAAAAGACTAGCAAAAGCTTAGATTCATATAAGTTAAGGGGTAAGCTAGAGCGCAACATGCTCAATCAAGTCAAAATTTATTCCTTAAAAAGACAAAACTACGTGTCTAAATACTTATTCTATTTTTGAAAAAAAAAATTTGGCATAAAATCACATATTTTTGGTAGAAAAACAGGGTTACGTGAAGACAAGGCAAATGCAAGTAAAATCAAATCGAAAGACCCCCCCCCCCCCCACGACACACACACTAGAACTACACATTGTCCTCAATGTGAGACTGTCACCCCCATACTAATTTCAAGGCATAATCCAAATATTAAGGGGGTCTCTACGCAAATCTAAAGTCGTTTATTAATTATGCTAATAGATAAACGTTAATCAATAAGATCTAGGATATTAGATTCCCATATATAAGCATGCGAAGGATTGAAGATCGAGTGAACGATGGACAAAACCACGAGCACGAGAGCCTTCAAAATCTGGGCAATCCTGGACATAAAACACAAAACACGAAACATGAGAAAGGAAGAGGCAAGCCTCCTCACATCATACTTATTCATAATTATTATACTAATATATTATTACTAGGGATAAGCATGGGTTGCCACCCACGAAGCGCTTATTTTTGTTAACCGAGTCTTGAGCCTGACTCGATCCCCCATACTTGATTTGGTCAAGGAGGATAGAAATGGAGATAAGGAACATCCAAGATAGGAATGTCCCCTCCATAAATCATCATCGGGCTTTCAGAATCATTAATAAGCTGAAAAACTTTAAAGCCCCGATGAGATAGAAGATGAGGAGATTTCTTCTTTTTTGAAATGACAACTCCAGGATTGAAAACTTTGTCCTCATTTTCGGATGAAAATGGAAGCAAAGTGTCAAACACTGGATAAATGGTGGAAAGGGTGGGTAAAACATTAGGCACATGAACATAAAGTTCTCTTGTCGAATTTATCAAAAAATATCATCCACCACTTTTGTAGTCAAAACTCCCGTATCGGGCTCAATATCAAAGTAAACATCATCATCTGGAGGTTTTTCAGGAGGACGAGGAGATGATGGAACATTATAAAAATCAACGTGAAATGATTCATACTCAGGAAGGGAAATATAATCATTGTTAAGTAATTCTGCAAGAAATAGAACATCCTCCTCCGAATCATAGTCGTCATTCTTAATACCCGGTGGTATCGAGTCATCCGGAGCAATAAATATATCGATCTCCTCCATAAGAGAGTCACTATCCTCGATGGGGATAAGAGATGGGGAGAAAGATTTGATAATAGCATCAGGAATCTCAGAATTAAGTTCTTTCAGAGAGTGAGGAAATGAATCATTATTCAACAATTTTTCAATTAGACGAATATCTTCTTTCAGATTGGCTTCAACAATTCCCGGTGGAATTGGATCGACAGGAGCTAGTTTACCGGTGAACCTCCGCCATAGAAACTTAAATTAGCACGATTAAGCAAAGATTTACTGAATCCGGTAATGTACTAAGTGTCAATTTCTTTTCCCTTGGAATAGAAAACGATATCTAAAGCTTCATCGTAAAGAGAATCATCACAACGGGCAAATCACATCTCCTTTCATTATCGGATAAATCCTTGGATAAATTCTCGGACTCACTCGGGGTTAGGTTAAGGTTTTTAACACTAGACTCATTTCCTTCATCCGATTCCGTTTCCGAAATAGTGTTAAGATGCTCATCACTCTCCCATTATAAGCAGAAGTTCAAAGAATAATTTCTCTCAAAAGGAAATAGAACTGTTCACTCCGTCAACGGTCATCATCATCGTAGTAAATAAGAGGCCTCCAATATTGAGAACTAACTTTAGCTGGCTGCTCTTCCTGCTTTAGCTGATTCGAATTTTCATTAAGAGTTTGTAAATCTTTAGAAAATTGAAGTAACAATTCTTGCATACTTTCTGGTTTATTTTGCTCTTCTTCCACAGCTTGCTTAATTTTAAGAAATCTCTCCTCGGCTAGCAATAAAGCCATACTCTTTTCTTTAGGAGGAATTTGATCATACTTCTTTAAAAAGGCTTGTATAGCTTCCATTAGATTTTCTCGAGCTTGCAACATTTCCGTACTCGTTTCTTGAGGGGGTTGATGAACGACATAATACTGCGGGGGTTGGAATTGGTCAAAACCAGAAGAATTATAGCAAGGGTTAGGTTCATAGTAATTTTGATTTATCGGTTGACACTGAAAAGTCTCATGATGACCCCTACAGCTTCCACAACAAAGATATTGTTGTGGGTAACTCTGTGAATTTTGTAGGTAAAAATTATCACTATAGTTTTGATTGTAGCACGGTTCCAGCTCATAGACAAGCGGAATTTGAGGTGGACAATCATAACGATAGTGAGCATCGTTCCCACATAACTCACAAGAGTACGTCTGGGGTTGTGTAGAGTGGTAGGAAAAATTCGGAGGATTATTAAAAGAATTTGGATTTGAATCATAAACGTTAAAATTGCATTTCGAACAAAATCCATTATCAAACTTTCTTCCACACCACGCACAAAAACACAGTAAACAACAATAGAGGAAAAGAAGATTATTTTTTGATTTTATGAAAGAGAAAAATTAATCAAAAAAAATATTTTTGGTTTCGATAGTTAAAAGTGCACGGCAGATCTCTAGAAAACGTACAAAGAAGCGGAGGAGCGGGTAAGCACGAAGCTTTTAAAAACCTTCTCCTTTCGGGTCGAAGTTCGCAGGATCGACCCTCCTTATACCTCTCTTATAGTTAGTTAACTAAAGAAGAGCCGAAACGACAATTAACAAACGGTTATTTTTAATAAAAGAAAATAAGAATAGAAGTGTAAAATATTTTTGTATTTTTATATAAAATAAAACAAAACTTTCACGGGGAAAGGATCTTCAAGGCTTTAAGGCACACTAATCTAAAAGGGCACAATTAAAGCATTAAAACGATAACGAAAATTTAAAGAACGCGACTAAAACCTAAATTATCAAATTTTAACTTTAAAAATGTAAATTTAATTTTTAACAGTCCTAAATGATAAAAAATAATTTTAGAAAAAAAGAATTATATATTTTTTTGACTTTTATTTAATTTTTTATGAATTAAAAACAGATTTAATCTAAATTAAATATTAAAAATAGTAAACTAATTATTAAAAATCTGGAAAAATTAAAAAAAAAATACTTTAACCTATTTAGAATCTATGAAAAATAAAACTGGAAAATAAGCTGAAACAGATAAGCAGTTAAAAAGCAAATAAGCACAAATAAGCTTAAAACTAAAAATGACTATAAATATTTAATGGTGCATGATATTAAACGAAAAAGACCGAAGGGCAGATGGTAGAGGGTGTGTGTGTTAAAGTGTTGGGAGATAAGGGGGAGGTCACAGGTTTGAAACCTGTGACTTCCTTTTTGATGAAAACATTTTTTTTTAAATTTCTTTTTGAAAACAGCTAATCTATAAGTCAAAATAATAAACTTTTAAAAAATAACTTTTTCTAAAACTTGAAAATAAGCTAGGAAAAA
>BQNB010149582.1:3252-16151 GCA_026074375.1 Tanacetum coccineum | reverse complement strand
ATAATTACTGCAATTCTCAAATATAAATGATTAAGTAACAATTCTTTACAATAACTATACAAAATGGGTTAATAACATGAGATAAATGATGCTATAAAATAAACGTTATTTGATGTCATCAGCTACGGATTTCGGACTTAAGAATCACATGATTCAACAAGTCCAAAATAGTTGTCAGTTTCACGGATTACCGTAAGATGATGCAAATAAGCATATTGACAAATTCTTGACCATCACTTAAAATATGAAGCGAAATGGAGTCATATGACGTCATGCGCTTATGTCTCTTCCCTTATTCTTTGAAACATCATGCCACCGCTTGGTTTTATCGTCTACCAAAGAATTCTATTCATAGCTGGGAGGAGATGGTTACTAAATTTCTATCTAAATACTCCCCTCCCTCGATGGTTATGAAATTAAAGAATGATATCAGTAACTTTTGACAACTTCTTGACGAATCTTTATTCGAAGCTTGGGAACATTATAAGTTGTCGATTGACCATGTCCTAATTATAATATGTTACCCGTCACTCAAATAGATACATTCTATAACGGGTTAACTTTGAGACACCGGGATACAATCAATACTGCTGCTGGAGGTACCTTTATGAAAATGCGACCCGAAGAGTGTTATGATCTAATCGAAAATATGACCGCCCACCTCAACGACTGGGATACCTCAGCTTAAAGGGGGGAGTCATCTAAATCAATCACTTCTGCATCATCCAAGATTGCTGCTCTTACTTAGCAGATTGCCAAAATGAGCAAAATTTTCTAAAGATGTGTCAATCTAATCAACAAGTTAATTCTGTTAATCCGAGTTGTGAGACTTGTGGTGGTCCACGTCAATATTTCGAATGTCAAGCCACCGGTGGCTTCACTCAAGGGGACGTATATGCTGCTACGGGAAACTACAATATGGGAGGTAATTCTTACCAACCTCAAGGAAACCGTAATCTCTTAAGCTATCGTTCCAATAATTATCTTAGACCACCCGGTTTTAATCAAGCTAATAATTCAAATCAGAATAATCAAAACTTTCATAACAAAAATAACCAGAATCGGAATCAGAATTGATTTAATCAAGGTTATCATAATCAAGGGTTTAATCAAAATAACAGAGGTTAAAATTTTAACCAAGGGTTATAATTAAAATCAAGGATTTAATCAAAACCAAGGTCAAAATTTTAATCAAGCTCAGACTAATGCTCCATCTTATGATGAGTTATTAAGACAACATATAATTGCTTCTGATGCTAAGTTTTAATTATTAGTTAATCAAATGAGAAAAATGGAAATAACTTTTAATGAAAGACCTCAGGATGTGCTTCCTAGCAACACCATTCCTAACCCTCGAGAAGATATTAAAGTTATTACCATACAAAGTGGTATTACTTTGGCTGGACCCTCAGTTCCACCACATCCTCCTTATTCTAATGAGGTGGAACGAGACCTAGAGCCGACCATGGACTAGGTGCGCATTTCAAGTCCAGAAAGTACCGCACGAGTCCCATCTCATGTTGTCTAGCCATCTCCCATGTCTAAATCGAGAGAGATTCCTTAGAGAAATCCTCATCAGCCTCCTATTCCTTATCCCTCGAGGCAAAATAAGGATAAGCTTCAAGACAAGTCTGATATCCAAATTCATAAGTTCTTGCAGATGTTCAAGAAACTTCACTTTAATATCAGTCTTGTTGAAGCCTTAGATCTAATGCCAAAATGTGCTAAGATTTTAAAAGATCTCCTTACTAATAAGGAGAAACTTCTTGAAATGGCTAATACTTCTCTCAATGAGAATTGCTCAGCGGTCCTTCTTAAAAAGTACCCGAAAAACTTAAAGACCCTAGGAAATTTCTCATTCCTTGTGATTTTAATGAGCTTGAGGAATGTATGGCCCTAGCCGATCTAGGTGCTAGCATAAACTTAATGCCTCTTTCTATGTGCAAAAAGTTGATGTTACATGAACTTGTACCCACTCGTATGACCTTAGAGTTAGCTAACCGGTCGGTTGCTTAACCGACTGGTATATCTGAGGATGTCTTCGTACAAGTGGGTAAATTCATGTTTCCTGCTGACTTCGTTGTTGTTGACTATGTCGTCGATCCTCGTGTAACATGTAGTCACACAAAGCTTGTTTTTTTGTTATTTAGTCACATACAAGTTAACCAAAAGTGGCCAAAAATGTTAATAAGTATGACCACATGTTGTTTAAAGTCAAGTGGATGTGTATTTTGTGTGACTATTGTTCATTCAATGGTCACATGATTTTTAAGTGTGTGTGGCAATTTGTAACATTTAGTCACACAAAGCTTGTTTTTTTTGTTATTTAGTCACATACAAGTTAACCAAAAGTGGCTAAAAATGTTAATAAGTGTGACCATATATTGTTTAAAGTTCTCTTACTCCCTCGGGGGATATTGACTTTCTTTTAGAAGAGACTGACGCCCTTCTTGCTCTAGATGATTCGATACCTTTTAAAATCAATGAGGGGATATTTGATCCGGAGTGAGATATCCTTCTTCTTGAAAAACTATTAAATGATGAAATCCCGAAAGATCTCCCTCCTAAAGAGCTTAAAAAATATGAAACCGAAACAACTAAATCTTCAATTGAAGAACCTCCTGAATTAGAACTTAAGGACTTACCTCCCCACCTCGAGTATATGTTTTTAGAGGGAACCTCAATGTTACCCATGATTATCGCTAAAGACTTAAAAAAGGAGGAAAAAGATCAGCTTATTAAGTTTTAAAAGGTCACATAGCGAGCACGAAGTAACCACACCCTAATCAAATTCTTTATCCCAATTGCTTGGAAAATATATGATATTAGGGGCATTGATCCTAATTTTTGCACCTATAAAATATTGATGGATGATGACTTTAAACCTACTGTCTAACACCAGAGAAGGGTAAATCTAAAAATTCATGAAGTCATTAAAGTAGAAGTTATCAAACTTCTAGATGCTGGATTGATTTACCCTATCTCGGATAGTCCGCGGGTTAGTCCTATGCACGTCGTACCAAAGAAAGGTGGTATGACGGTGGTTACTAATGATAATAATGAGTTAATTCTGACTAGATTGGACACGAGATGGCGTGTTATGTATCGAATATCGAAAAATTACAATGACGCACCCGTAAAGGACAACTTCCTTCCCTTCATTGGACAAATGCTTGAAACGTTTAGCTGGGACTGAATTTACTGTTTTCTTGATGGTTTTATTAGGTTTCAATTCCTATTGATCCCGGAGACCAAGAAAAAACCCACCTTCAATTGCCCTTATGGGACTTTTGCTTACCTATTTATTCTCCAAACTTACTTATCAAATACACTTTCACAAATCAAATTTTAAATTATTCTCTAAACCAGAAAATATAACTAAAACCAATAATACATCAATTATATATAAATATTTCATTTATTGAATCATTCACTACTCTCCTCTCCCTAAAATACATATCTTAAAATTTATATTTTAATAAAACCAAACAAAACAACAAACTTCTAATCATCCACTATAACATAAAAAATTCTTTAAAAAATTACCTCTCCCACAAAAACACCTCACAATTAAATTCTTTATCACTATCAACTAATAATAAATAGCACCCAACCCACCTCCCACACTTTTAAATTAAAACATATTAACTACTTACACTCCATATAAATATAATAAACCTCACTCTCATAACCACCCATACCCCCCCTCCCCACCCAACTCCTCCCCCCTTACCCAAAAATAGAGCTCACTCCAACAAAATAATCAAAACAATCTAATGTCACACAGATAGTTTTCCCCCCCCCCCCCCCCCCCCCCCCTCCACCCCCCTCCACTCCTAATTGTACTCTCCAACCCTACTTATTTTGAATCACTAGAATATCTTAAAAAGAGAGAGAGTGACTGAGGATCCATTTCTCATTGGCCTTGTTGATTGGGTCTTACCGTTTAGTTTTTAAGTTTAAGATCATGTGCGTTTGCAAGTACGTTGTGGTCTTGTTATGGAGCAAGTCTTGGTGCTGCTAACGAATGAACAAATATTTGTAGCCTATACATTGTACGAGTAAGGGATTTACCGGATGCTCAGACACATTACATAACTACAAAAAAGAGTTATTAGTTGACGTATGTGTTTGAGAACTTTTGGTCTTACCTTGTATTATCCAAGAAAATAGAGTATACGGATCACTCGGCTTTAAAGTATCTATTTGCTAAACAAGACGTTAAAGCCAAGAAGATTTGGCTTCTGATGGGTTTTTTCTTGCTACAAAAGAGTTTTAATTTCGAGATCTGATTCGCGATTTAAAAAAAGGAGCTTGAGAATAGAGCGGACTTATTACTTGAGTAGACTTGAAATCCTCATAAAGGAATCTTGTTGAAATGGAAATGAATGATAATTTTCCACATGAGTCATTGAATATGATTGCCCTTTACTTAAAATGGTGGTGAAACATGATATCCCTCATGGTTCTGCCGAATAGTGCAAATCTACTTAATTGGGTAATGTGCTTATTAAAGGAATGTCATCCTAGCAAAAGAAGAAATTTTTCAAAGATATAAGACATTATTTTTGGGATGACCCCTATTTATTTAAAGTCTGTGCTGAATCAAATATATTAGGCGGTGTTTTGTGAGGTATGGGAAGGAAAGCTATTGGATATTATAGAGCTTGCCACCATGTTCCCACCGATGGACATCATGGCCCCAACTACACCGCCAAGAAAGTTTTTGATTCTGGTTTTTTCTGGCCCACTATATATCGTGATGTCCATGCCATGGTCAAACAATGTGACGCATGTCAACGTCAATGAAAAATCTCATAAAGGGACAAAATGTCCCATAATCCTATCCAGATTCTATTGTGTTCTTTGATGTATGAGGCAATGACTTGATTGGGGAAAGCTGCGTCTTTACGAGGGGAATATAGTATTATACTGAGTGGCAGCCCCACTCCTTCTTCTGATTCTATTATTGCGTCTCCTTCCCCATCTCTTACTCCCTTCGGGGATAGTGACTCTCTCTTGGAAGAGACTGACGCCTTTCTTGCTCTTAATTTGATACCTCTTGGAATTGATAATGAAATATTTGATGCGGAGAGAGATATTCTTTTGCTTGAAAAATTATTAAATATTGATTCCACAAAAGAGCTCCCTCCTCAAGAGCTTAATAATGATTCGGAGGGAGATTTTCTTTTTTTTTGAAAATTATTAGAGGATGAACCTTCAGAAGCAAAAAAGTCAGAGATCAATCCTATTATTAGGGAACCATCTGATACCTTTTAATGGGGGACACAGAAGTCAAATTCAATCCTGTTAAGGATATTGATGACCATGTTCCAATCCCAAGGGTATCCGAGAAACCCTTGGATTCTCTTGATTGTATTTCAGAAACTTTCAAAATGACTATCAAAAATCCTTTGTTCGATTTTGATTCTGAATTTACTTTAAATTTAGACAATCCTATCTTTGATATTCAGAATGAGGAGAGTGATGAGTCCGAAATGGATACTATAATGGAAGAGGTGCAAATTCATAGCTCACAAAGTACCACACAAATCCCACCTCCGTACGAAAAGTTAACTTTTAATTTAACCGTGCCTAAACCAATCCTTACCTTCTCACACTTTCGTTATGGAATTTTTGGTTCTTATCGTGTTTTGACATACTTGGCTTGAGACTATTATTCTCTTTATCATACAATTTTGGCCTCGTCTTTCCTGATAAATTCTCTAAGCTTCATTCATTAGATTTATTCAGAGTAGGAGACCAAAACGAAGTATGACCTTGAAATTATCGTTGTTGACATCGACTCAAAAGTTGGAAGAAATTACATCGGTTATTAAATCGTCATGCCCTTTTACTTTAATGATTATCTAAATTCAGGGGCGAGTCAAGCTAGTAACTCGTTAATAATCAAGCGCTTCTCGGGAGGCAACCCGTGTTTATCCTATTAGTAGTAGTATTAATATAATAGTTAGTAGTATTAATAAATAAGTGTGATGGAGTGTTTCTCTCCATGTTGAGTTTCGTTGGTATCCGTTTTTGCTTGCAGGATTCCCTATGATCGCGAAGACCTCCGTGCTTGTTTTCAATCCTTCAAACACTCAGTCTCCAATCTATTGCATGATTATATCTTGGGAAATCTTATATCCTGATCATATATGTGTACATATATATATATATATATATATATATACATATATATATATATATATATATATATATATATATATATATATATATATATATATCTGATATTGTTTCCCCTTTCACACTTGGAATTTTTAGCATTTGTTTTTTTTGTTCTTAAGTGTGGGGGTAGCACCCGATATTTTTGAACATTGAGGCCAATGTTCAGTTCTAAGTGTGGGGGGATTTCTATCGAAATGATCATACTTATGCTTGTTTGTGCCCCGTGCAACCCCGTTTTGACCAGTATATTGTTTTATTTAAATAAATAAATAATTTGATGATATAAATGTGTAAAAAATAATAAGTAGACCTGTAGGCTAGAACAACGGAGATTTTGACTTGACCGAGTATCGCACTCTAGCTCTCCCCTTAGCTTTCGAGACTAAGCGTTTGCAAGACTTCAAAATTTTTGCAAAGAACGAAAAATGATAGAGTTAAATATAAGTTAGATGCTAAGCGTGGAGTAGTTGGATCTCTTTAGAGCTCATAGAGGTTAATTGTGGCTTTTTGCTCCCATCAGATAAATAAACGCAATAAAATAATTTCAATAAATAAAGTTGCTTTGGTTTTTATGATTCTTAGTTTTAATCCCTTCTTAGAGATTTCTTCTGATGAAAGTAAGGTACACATCGAGCGTTTGTTAGTGTTGTGGGGAAATAGGCTACCGTTTCCTGACGGCTCGCTCCCGTTGACTCGAAAGTTAAAAGACCACAGGACTCAAAATTTGGCCATAATAAAATGTAATAAACGGAAGCCGAAATAAGACTATTGTTTCCTGACGGTTCGCTCCCGTTGACTCAATTGTTTAAAGGGTGGAAGTAATAATAATAATAATACAAGACCGATAAAAGTTTACTGTTTCCTGACGGTTCGCTCCTGTTGACTCAGAATTCAAAAAGGTCAAGGAAATTCCCGAGGTCAAAATAAGATTATTGTTTCCTGACGGTTCGCTCCTGTTGTCTCAGTTATTTAAAGGACCGAGGGCTAATATTGTTGCGATAATAATAATAATAATAAAGCCAAATTTTGACTCCAGGGGTATCTAAATAAAGCCTCCGTCTCTAGACTCGTAGTTGAGTTGTTTCGGATGAAATAAAAAGGATATCCCCTAAATCATGTGAAACTAGAATCTTAATGTGGACCTTGTTCTCAGCAAATCGGTCATTTAGGAAAGAATTTCCAACTAATTATGGTTTAAACCGGACTCCTTTATAATAATAAGAGCATAAAATAAATGATCTCAATTCACTTTAAATTTTCCAAATAAAATCCTTAGAGGTGTTAGGAATAAGGGAGCCAGAAGTAGCTTACACAATTAACATTTATGAGTAGTGTTAGCATCGAATTTTATTTTTACTTGTGATTTCTTTTTAAGCTTGGTTTGAGAATTGTAAAAATCGAGGATGACAAACTCTCGTTCTTAAAGCCTTTTATATAAATTGAATAAATTTTAACTTAGTCTTTTATTTATTAATGAATAAATGGTTAAAACAGGGCATTTTTGAAACAAATAACTTTTATTATTTCCCCTGTTGAAACACTTTTGAGTTTCGACAATATTTTCATGTTTATCGAGGTTCAAACAAAGTCATAAAAATTCCCTGAGCACTAAAGAGCACGAAATTACGAATCCATCGCTAACTTTTTCACCTTTTGAACCGGCCCAAATCTTCTTGAATGAACCGGTCAAATTCTATTTTGACCTTTTCTTTAATAAATACAAACTGGTCCTTAATTACCCTTAAATAAAAACTATTGCATATATATAACAAGAGTATTGACCAGCGCAGCTGGCACATGGAGGAAGCCTTATGCTCTTATCCCAGAAGTCCCGGCTTCGAGCCTCGCTATGTCAGGTTTTGCATATGCCACGTGGCTGACACATGGACGCCACGTGAATGCCATGTGGACGCCACGTAGACCCTTTCTGACACGCCAGTGGCGGCTATCCAATGACAGCCTACCATGTGGCAGCAACGCTGACGGCTAATCATTATACGCAGGTATGAGGTGGCAGTGGCGGTTGGCAGCTGGCAATGAGGATGCGACACGTGGACATAAGTACGAGGTTGCAGGCATGACAATGGCGGCTAATCATTGCTTGTGGCTAATCATTTTTGGCGGCTAATCATTGGTACGAGGTGGCTGGCCAATCAGGGCATGCCACGTGTACTAAAAGACGAAAAAAGGCAGCTGTCATAGATGAAGGATCCTAGTGCATCTAGAAGAGATAAATGATTGGCTATAAATGATTTGTTTAAGCTGGTGGATAAGTAAAATGTTTAAAATTCCCCTGGGCCCAATGAGGCTATAAATTGCCTCATTTCTCACGCACAACACAACAGATTCCTTTCCAAAATTTTCACACATAGTAGTTTTATTTAGTGTAGTGTAGTTTTAGCTTATTATGTAAAAGCTTTTAGCTTATTGTACCTTGGCTTATTATAAATGAAGATGGTTATTTCAAAGGTTGGTGTCACTTAGCTTATTTTCTTTCTCTAATCCTCTATTTTTCTTATTCTCTTTTTCTAGCTTATTTCCAAATAAGCTCTTATTAGCTTATTTTTTTGATCCTATCTTTTAAGCTTATATTAAAATAAGCTATTTCTATAGCTTATTTAAAATAAGTTTATTTAATATACTTGTTGGTTTTTGTTTTTAAATAAGCTTATTCATATAGCTTATTTTTGGTTTATTAAAATATAGCTTATTATTCGGATAAGTTTTCATAGCTTATTTGATTTAGCTTATTTCTTATATATTTCGGTTTAAAGCTTTTTGAATAAGCTAATATTAGCTTATTTTGAGAGCTTATTTTCAAGCCTATCTTTTTATCATTTGTTTTAGCTTAAAGTTTATAGCTTTTTAAAGTAGCTTTTTATTCTAGATCCAATCCTTAAATATACCCAATTCGCGTTTACTTTTCGAAGAGAACACATTAGTTTTGGGTGGATTTGGATCTATTGTTTTTAGCTTATTTTCTAGCTTAAAGTTGTTAGCTTTTTCTAGTAGCTTGTTGTTTTAGATCTAATTCTTAAATATACCCGACTCTCGTGCACCTTTTGGAGTAGAACATCTTAGTTTCGGGTGGATTTAGATCTAAAGTTCCCATTTTTAGTAGTTTTAGTTTAATCTCTAACTTATTAATCATATAATTGTTCATCTTAACCTTTAATTAGGTTTTAATGTTGATGAAAACGGTTCTACATCTAAGGCGAGGAGCTTAAGGGTTTAATAAGCTAGTTTAATATCTTAAGTTTAGAGCTTTTATAGATTTTACAAGCTTTTTTGTATATAAAATTTATAACTTTATCAACTAATTAGTTTAATAAAATCTAAATTAGAAATAAACTTAAGTATTTTATTTAGTTTATTAAATCGGGAGGTTATTTCGTTTTTGTTGCTTCAATCGGGTTCTACTTTCTTTCCTATTTCTATATTTAGTAGTTTTTAGCTTAATTAGATAAATATGTTTAATATGATTGTTGATTATTGTTGCCATGTTTAGTGAGTAGTTATCATATGCTTGTTAAGTGAGTAGTGTTTAGTGATTTAAGTGTGAAATTAAAAAGGGATTGTTGATTAATAATTTACGAATTATTTAGATTTATGTTTTGGTTATTTAAACGAGCAAAAGCTGTAAGAATAATTAAACATTAATCTAGTAATTGATACCAAGATAAAAGATTGTTTTCAAAATAAACCAACGTTGTTAGAAAATAATTTTTAGTCAGGTACTAATTCATCGAAAAAACTTACCTTCACACTTAATGATCTTTTCACCTCACTTGACAAGCATATCTGTTTAATATATATTTTAGATCTTTTAGCTTATTAATTCGTAGTTTATATCATTAGTTTAAAAGCAAACAAAAATATTTGATAATCAAGCATCAAATTAAAAACATAAACGTAAATCTTAAATTCATATCTCGTCGTGGACTCGACTCTGGGAGGATAGTTATTAATTTCCTAAAGTAATTCTTATTTCTAACGGAAATATTATTACCGATACGTTCTACGACGAATCAATGTTCCTTGATGCAAATCATGTTCCCGTCGAGCTATTAAACTTCTTAACAATAAGCACCATATTATCTAGTGAACACAATTTGTACCAACCACATTTAACATTGCCCCGCGTTAATACTTAGGTAATTTGAAAACACGGTTTACAGCCTAAATTCATCATAAGAAATATAATCGCCCATAAGTATTATGTACCTAATAACAATCTTTCTAACCAATCACATATATAAATTGCCAAACGTTAAAATTTTAACAGTAATAGAGCCTTGGATAAGCTTTCGCATCTCGTTTCGAAAGCTTTAAAATCTCAGAATGATTCAAGTCAACATCTGGACCTAACAAAAGATAACGTCCATCCAAACACGGTGTGAACGATGAAGGACTCCTCTTCAACAGCTTCAATCCATGTCTATGTAACTCCAGATCCCTTCAAAGTTATATAAAACAATCACTTAATAAACTATCCAAAATTAGACAATATAAAGTGGAAATACTGTTGGAATACTAGTCTGAAAAATGTATGGAACTTGACATGTTATTCCTCCTATCGTGTGTATCATTACTGGTAAAGTTGGATACATATTCAAAACATTACCCATTCAACTGTAGCAAACTTTACCAGCTATACGGGCTTTTGGATTAGTTTATTTTATGGGCTTGTGAGTTAAATGAGATTTGAAAAGGCTAATAAAGCACACATTTTTCTGCTTACCAAGTGCTTATCACCTTGAGCCTGTGGCTCAAGTCCATAATCTATAAATTATAAGCTGAAAGAAGTGAGCTTAATTAGGTTTTCCAAATTTGAATAAGCTGATAAGCCCATAAAATAAGCTAACCCAAACACCCAAAATCCAATCATGGATATACATTTAGAAAAAATAGATTGCAAACACTAAGAACATGCTAAAAAAATTAACATGTAATACAAATCAATAATTTCCCCAACCCATCAAATTTAAGCTAAACCCACAACCAAAGTCAAGAGTTTGATGCAAAACTAATGTTGATTACTTTGTAAACTTACTTTTATAAAAATGACATTTTGGTAACTTTATCTTGACGTAAACGGATGCTAGCAAGAACATATACCTTCGAGACCCAACTCAATCAGCTTAAGGTATTCGATACTTTAGCCGTTGATCCATACTTGACCTTTCGCCATACTGCTCACGTCTAAAGCCAATAGCTTGTCTCCCACAGGTGCATTGAAGGTAGCCTAAAAACCAATTCAAAATATTAGCCATTTATAATCCATTTGTGATGGTTTATGGCGTGGCAAATGCCTCCAATATCCTTGAATTCACCTCGTGCCGTGTAAGTAGCCGCTGTTTTTGGGCAAAAAGAGAACCCTACAACCATTCGATTGATGGAAGATTGTCCCCTGACATAACATTCGTGGCCTCACCTTTCAAACACGTCTTTTAAAATGAAAAACCAACCATCAGTACGTATCAGGATCCTTCTAATTATAGCAACAAACCATAACTTCAGGCATAAAAGATCCTTGAGAATATATAGAAGAACATGTGATACCTTTAATTATAGCAACACTAAATATGAAGATTACATATGGCTCACAAGCACATACCTTTGAATACATTTTATGCGTATTTTTATCATAGTCTCATTTTCGCTACGCTTACAAAACATCAGGTTAATGAAGCTAATAAAGCTCGTTAACCAAAATAAAAAAGATGCCTAGCCATCGCAGATGTACTATTCCATTAAAAAAATCAAAAGCTGTTAATACAAATAATGCCTAAAAACGTTATTTATATTGTTCGACCTCTCAACGTTTTGATAATAACAAAATGTAAAAACGTTTACAATGGAAATAAACGTTTACAAATTATTAAATGTAAAATTTCATTTCTAAGATTAATGATCACTTAAGGTATGGACAAACAAATTAATTAAGCATGATTAGTGATCAAGAACATATTTTTCTCTTAATCCTCACTTTTAATTCTACAAAAGTATTTTCTCAAAAATACATTTACAAAATATTCTCTAATTAAAATAAAAAGTTTTATTAAAAACTTAAAATTTAAAATTCAAAATTCAAAGTTGAAATTCAAATTTCCCCCCAAAACGGAAGCTTCTACACCAGATATAACCTTCCCCACAAAAAGACAAAAAAAGGTAGCGGAGTCTAGGCGGCGGCCCCCTTATAGGCCTGGCGGCCCCCTTATATATAAGGGACCGTCGGGACCGCCCCCAGAGAGCCGTTGGGATTCCCTGCCTATAAATACTGATCCATTCCCATAAGAAAAACATTCCTCTTTGCACGAAATTTTTTAGTCTTTTCTTTCTCTCTCTAAACCTTCTCTCTCACTAAATATCTTGATCACTAACATACTTAGATCTTGTTTCAAGTGATCTAATCTCTTCTTCTCATCTCTTCCCTCTCATTCAAGTGCAAGAGAAGAACACTCGTATTCGTCAAGAAACGAAGTGTTAATTAGTGATCTATCCTCCTTTCTTCTAAGTACCAAAACTCTATTGTATTTATCTTGTGTATTTGTGTGATTCGGATATTGTGTAGATCCGATAGTATAGATCTTGTGAGTGTGTATATCTTGTGAAGTGGTAGATTGGTTCTAGCTAAGATTAGGACTCGACATTTAGCTTAGTGTCGGAAAATAACGTAAGCGACGTGTAAACGGTTTTCTCCGCCTAAA
>BQNB010149581.1:0-16151 GCA_026074375.1 Tanacetum coccineum | reverse complement strand
ATAAAGGCGCCCTCCCCTTAGTAAAGTATTTCCTTGGTCATTTTGTTATTGGATAATGTAAGCGTAGTATTCTTTCATTGACACAAAACCGCGCTTTGTTTTTCTTGTTCCTCTGTTAGTATGGTAAGGTATTTTTTCATGGTATCCATCTTCTTTATATGGAAATAGCAATGGATATTGCAGTGCCATATATGATGGATACAGTTCTGAAATCCTTTTTGGTCCTTCATCTTTATTGTCCACCACAATATCTCTTGAAGGAATACCGTACCCAAAATTGTTGGTGATTAGAGCCGCAACCTCTGACACCGTTGGAGCATTGTATTGCCGTGCAGATGTGTGGTTACTAAGGAGGCGTAGTTCAAAATTGACTGACTCATGGGAGTGACACCAGTCTCTTGCCATCCGGAATGATTGTGCAACTGCATTTTTCTGGTCTAACATGTCCATCAATCCTGCTACTATTGTTTGATCAACTCCTTGACCGGTTTTAGTATCAAGGAATACGGACATCTGGTTTCTAACTTCATTGTCTATGTCAAAAAGGTATAACTGAGCGTATCTTGGTTGGAAGCCGAGAGCAGGAAGAAGAGATCCTATTCGATGATAGTTCTGCCCATTGATTCTGAAAGTATATAGGCCTCTCCATGTATTTATTGAATGATCTATTCTGGGGCCAAAGGATGTAAAACAGAACATGCCATTGTAAACTCTAATTTGATCTCTGAATTTTGATGTTCCCGGGTCATTAAAATTGAGCAGCTTGTCTAATGGTGTAGGCGTGTCTTTGAATTTCAGAAGCAACACTTTACCTTCTTGGTAACAAAGTGAGAATGTTGGGTTGACAACCTTGTTACCTTTGTTTTTTCTCTCTTCGTACCACATTTGGGCATTGCAGCTACGACATACGTATGATGGAGGGCCAAGGTTATGATAACTAACTGGAACACCTTATAAGAAAAAACACAACAGGAGAGATACGGTTAAAAGCTGAGTGAGGTAATAAGGTTTTCTCTGCTGAAAATAAACTGTGTTATTCCTTTTGTAGGAAGAGTGTATTTGTTATGGTCTTAAGAAAGAAACTTTAGGAATAATGGCGTGTAAGACAGAGTCGTTAGTTGGTTTCATCAATGCTAAATAGGGTGGAGGGTCTAATACAGGTGATTTAAAAAGTGTGGTTTATTTTATAACATGAAATGCATAAATAAGAGATGTAGTTACCTGCGGACGTAAATGCTGCTCGTTTGGGTGTTTTCGCAGATGCACGTGTCCGAGGGTGGTTTGAAAGAAATAGGATTTTTAGTAATTGGAGAAACATATTATTATGTGTGGCTAAATATGGTAAAAGCATTTGTGTGTTTTGGTTCTGATCGGTAGCTTGATACCTGCCCTGCTAAGTTCTGATGTGTTGAATGGGTGTGCAGAAGTAGAAGTTTTAACAACCCCAAAAATCAGGTAGCAGCAGAATAGTAACATTGGGGTGCTACTTCAAGTACAACAAACAAGATATAGGGTTTTGGTTCTGATCGGTAGCTCATACCTGTGCCGCTAAGTTGTGATGCGTTGAATGGTTTGCGTAAATTAATAAACCACTGCTTATACGTTTTTTTTTACCTCTATTGGTGTTTTTTGGAAGTGGTGGTCTTCTTGTGACAGTGACATGCACTTTAAAATAGGGGTATTCATGTTCTTTCATAAAGATTTACAGTTGTATCTTTACCTGAGCCTTCGGTATATATATTAGTTAGTGTTAGGCCATAGTAACTCTGCACTTTCCCATATCGACTAATAATTGTTTTAGAGCAAATGTTAATAGAGTTGGGTAGTATATTAGATATGGATGGAAGTGAATCTGCACTTTTAAAAAACTCGTGATTAGAGATGTACTAATTATATGAATGCATGTAAGGATTATCGGTATAAACATACCCTTATCTATAGTTGCGTGTGATTGAATGTTGGGTCCTGTTAGTAGCAAATGGTTAGGAGAAATATCAAAGACGCTAATAGATTGCGATTAGAAAACCTGTGGGAGTTCTAGAGCAGGTGAATGGGAAAATGAATGTGTGTTGTTGGAAATGGGTGAGGAAATATAATATAGTTGTAACTGCAGTCACAAAAGCCAAAGAGTTAGAGAATATTTGGAGTTTAATTAATTTTCATTAGTATCTTTAAGGCTTATCGGTTACTTTTGAGTGGAAGGTCTTTTGAGTTTCTAGGAGTGGTTATTTAATTTGGAATTTTGTGCTAGGTTTCCTTATCATATAGACATATAGATACTTCCCCTTAAGGTTTTGAATATGGATGCTCTTTATATATTGGATAAGTTAAGCGAGGTTGCCGGTTCTTCTCTTCTTGAAGATAAGATGAAGGTTGTATTTAGTCGGGCACGGGAGTGTGATGAAGGTTTTATTGAGGCGCTGAAGGAGCTTTCTTCTGCTTTTAGGGTGAGCATAACAAAGGATCGTAGGCTCATAGCTGAATTAGAGGCGATGGGTCAGCGGGGAGATGCATTGAAGCCTCTGGAATATATGAGGGAGATGGTGGCACGTGACTCTGCAAGGGTCGGGGTTTTGGAACAATTGTTAGTTGATGCTCATGTTGGGATGCGTTTGAAGGCTGGTTATGCAGATGAGATGTAAGAAACATGGTAGGGTGTCATAGCCTGTAATCTTATGTTAGGTCTATCAATAATTAAGGTTGTCATCTTCAGATGTTATGATGTTAACATCTGATATAAGGATGTAATGTTTTGAATGGATTCAATAAATAGCTAATGTTATTGTCTTTACATTTTGTTATGCTTCATATATAAGAAAATTAATGATTGCAAACATTAGTTTAATACGAATGTCAAATCAATGCTTTACGTTGACCATGTAAACAAACATCACTTGACTTATTATTAAACGCATTAGGCTCACATTGGAAGACGATGCCAGGAAAAGGATATGATCAACTTTGTTGCTACAGGAGTAGTAAAACTTTGTATCATCAATGTAACTAAATTAAGATAGAATATCATCTCCTTTATACAGACTGTGTTAAGTGTATTTGTGGGGTATATAGAGTTTATGAATTAGTACCTTCGAATTAACCGGCGGTAACTGACAGAGGCGGTTTCCTGAACTGCAGGTTATGTTTCACGCTGAAAGGGAAGCTAAGAGCATTGTTCTGAACAAAAACATTATTAAGGTAGTACCTCTTGTATTGGTTTCATGTTAATGTATAGGTATACTTTGAAACATAAATGTGTCACAATGTTTTGCCAATCTTGTTCATAATAATGCATATTTAAGTTTCACGGATAATACAGCCGCCACTGTTAATACAAACTTTCTATTGGTCGTTATCATTCGAAAGGACCTTTGAAAGTTTTTTCCAACATGATCGATTAGTTCCATTGTAATGTGTCATCCTCTATCATCTTTTTTCTATGCATTTTCACTACTTCAACCAAGATAGTTTTATGTAAATTCCATTTGTTTCCTCTAAGGTTTTATGGAATGGATCCTAAGAATTTACACATATTGCTAAGCACAGTATTCCTAAACATAATTGAGTGATTATATAAGATTGCTTAACATGAGAGTATTAAATAATTTAAGATGGAGAAGAATGGGACGATAGAAGGTTTAATTCAAGTAGGAGCTGATATGGTTAAACTTATTCCATATGACAGATGCAGGTCTAATTTTGCAAGATGTTCAACTCTCAGTGATATAAGCCGAAGTTAAATAAACTCATAAGCCCATAATAAGGTAAAACAAACAAATAACTTTTAGAATTTTTGATTAGTTTTTTTATACTTTGCATATAAGTAAGATTATAAAGTAATCCAAATACTTCTTTAGCTTAACCTTTTGGTGAATAAAGGTTATTTAGAATAGATGCGTTGTCTGATCCTTCTCTAGTTCTGTGCGTTAGAGATAGTTTAAGCTTGTCCAAGATATGCTAGTTGTTGGATAGGTCTTAAATTTGTGTTTTTTAGGTTTGTATGTTGTTCGTTACTATCAAAAGTTTCAGAATATGTCTGTACTTTAATTTCAGTGTCAGTGAAAGCGTCCGACAAAAGAATGCATAGGAGCCAAAAAAACATGATCATTCATATGAGAATATAGCATAAGAAAAACAGAATGTTTCATATTAGCATTTATAACATCACAGCATCCAAAGAACTGAGACTATGCTAATTTTTATTTTCCTAATCCATGACAGCTTAGCCGGTTTATTTCAGATGTCAGTCCAGCAGCTTTTGTCACTTGCAACTCTGATGGCTTATGCAGAGTCACAATCATCTATAATGTACCTGCCATAATAACACATGAATGAAGCTGTTAATTACAGTAGGGTTAGGAATTAAATATTGAAGGGAGGGTAAGTGTGTGTTGTGGGTGCACCTCTCTTTCTTCTTTTTATCTTTCAGAGAACTCTCTTTGCCATCTGCCCCTCCATCATCCATGTCACCTGTAACTTCGTCATCCGAGTCTTCCAGATCCTCCCTTAAAACAATAACAGGGTAAATGACATGTAAGTACAGATGGCGTAGTTGTCATTGAAGTGTGAAAGATAATGGCCGTAAGGCCGTGGAATGCAGAGTTGTAAAAAACCTTTTTTTCCCCTTCCCTCGGTTGGCTTTGAAGGAGTTGCGACAGATGGCTTTGTGGGCAGTCGCTTCACCTTTGTGATGTTTACGTCAGCAGATGTATTCATATTGCTTGATTCAGAATCTACGTCAACCAACTCTTCTGGGCAATCCTCCAGCACGTGAAGCTCTCAAAGGTACCATGTTCATAATAAGTATGAGATTTCATCTCCAGGGTATGGGTGGTCCAATGATGTTTGCCAACGCAAGGGGTAAGCCAGCATGGTCAGCGTAGCCGAAACCTGACTCATCATCAGCTGCTGCTCTGCAGAGCACTTGAGCAGCTCTTTTGCAGGCTCATCGAACATGACCATAACAGTAGATGCAATCTTGTCAGAGACGTCTAGTTCAAGCCGGAACCTGCATGTATGAGGTTCAATATGTCAGGTATACTTTCTCAATGTAAAACTGGTTTAATTTTATTAAGAAATTACCTCAGGACTGGATAATCAACAGCCTTCTCACATGCTTGACACCAAAAACTCCCATTCTTCCGCACAATACCTTTCTTACATTTCTCACCATCGCAGCCTGGGAAGTTCCATCCTTTTCATGACCTGATGTCATCAATCTTAACTCTGCATTTGAAGGTCAAAGACTGGAAGGATATTTGTTTATGAAAGTGAGTTAGCATGAGTACATATGTAGGGTAGCTAGATGGCGAGTAGGGAGAAGCTTGCATCATTCTTTCTGTTCCGAGCCCAAATGAGCAGATTTTCCAACGTTCCTTCCTTAACCTGAGAGTAGTCGGCATGGACGGCAGCCTGGATTAGAGATACCTCATCCTTAATACAGCACATATACATGGTAAGAGTACTTTAATAAATGGGGTAACGGTTGTACGCGCTTTACCTATTTTCTGATAGTAATGCGTGCAGAGCAGGTATTTGGGGGTTATCCAGAATCTGTGTAGAAGAGCCGCTAGAAAGGTATAGCTTATCTAAAACGCAAGAATGAGAATGTGACTAATATGTTATGCTGAAAGTTTAGCCAGAAACATAGGGGAAGCAATTCCTTACTACTATAAAGCTTGACGTTCATCGATGTTAGAACCACGGGATATAAGCCGACCTTGTTTGTTTTCCTCTCAACCAAGGTATCTCCAAGGGCTCCCCACAACGTCACCCGGATTGCCTGCCCGCTGGTTTTCAGGCAGGGATAATATAACACCCTGTGTTTTCAAGTCATTGACGACGTCAATAAACCTACTATTTATTTTTAGTGTCGTACGCGTTTGCTTTTGTGTAACTATTATTACATAGATGTATAAATTACTATACATAGAGAGCTATCCCACTCTAGATCGTGCTTGGCACACTTAGCTAGGATCCATGCTGAATGATCGGTTCGCATACAAAAGCGCGTAAACAAGTATAAATTGATAAACATAAACATGCACGCAACGATAAATCAAAAAATCGATATAAACAACAAACATTCAAATCTTTATAATAATGGCTAATACCTGAAGGTATTAGCCTTCAAATGTCATAATAAATACAAGAGTGATATTTTAGCCAAGGTAAACTAACCGAGTTAATGAATGATACGAAAAACTTAACGATTACTAAAGTATATGGAAATACACGTTGTCTTCTATGGAATTGAATACATTGCTCGACTTCTTCTGCTATTTTTCTCCTCTAAAAATCGACTTTTGTGGTTTAGGTATCGAGAATATGATTTAGCACACTTAAAACTCGTCTTTGATATTTCCATTTATAAGGTTTGGAAGTCGGTTGAATACGGCGTATCCAATGGGTTGGATATGGCGTATTGGGGATTTCTTGAAGTAGGGACCACGTTTGATATCTTCCAGAATATTATATTATATCCATATCTTGAAACGGAACGTATTGAGACTTTCTGGATACGCGAATTGAACTTCATTCCTTTTGTGGTCTTTGGTGAGTGCAGGCACGGATACGCCGTATCTTCTTGATGGATACGGCGTATTGGTCTTCAGAACAGTAATCTTCAAAATATCTTCATTTAAGCTCCAGAATGCGCGCCTTTTGCTAAGTTTCACCAATTACTCCATAATTACTGCAATTCTCAAATATAAACGATTAAGTAACAATTCTTTGCAATAATTATACAAAATAGGTTAATAACGTGGGACAAATGATGCTATAAAATAGACGTTATTTGATGTTATCAAATATCCCCCCACTTGAATCCTACTTGTCCTCAAGTAGCCTTTAGAAGTTTATAAAAATGTATCCCTAAGGATATTTTCCGTTAAAGCATTAATTCGATCTATTACAAGTACACAACCAAACACCTCACGAAATAGGAAGATGAAAACACTCAAATCACTCAACTAATCTATGTGGTAACATGTAACTAATTCGCTCAATTGCTCGGTCGTGACGAGTATTCTATCATAAGCTTGGCAAGGATACACATCTCTACCACTAAAGCCAAGGAGTAACAAGTTTATAAAGGTAAATATGGGTTTTGTATAGAAAGGCGTACTGTTGATTACTCTAACTAATCTTTCATCGATCTCAATGTTCCAGGAGGGCAACAAAGACCACACATACACACCCAAATCTACAAGATAGACGCATGTAACTGCTCATTCCTACCTCGAAAAAGCTAAAGATTAGGACTAGTAATGAATATAGTCGAACCTCTAACTTTCACTAAAAGTCAAAACCAACCGAGCAGCAAGACATGCATACACACCCGAATCCACAGGATAGACACACACTCTCGATCACATCCCCGTTCGAGTAAAACCAACGGCTAATCATTAGGTGAAGGTAAGTAAATGTGTTAAATAAAATCAAGAAACAAATAGATTAAGAATAAGATACAAGTTGCTAGACACTTATTTTCCCGACTATTATTATGACAAAGACACGACTATTTACAACGTCTTGATCATAGATCAAAAACAATAACCTAAGTTGGCGTTCCCATAACGGTCAACTTCTCAATCATCCCAAAACTTTACATACTCTACAAGGTAAGTGGCGATATCTTCCACTTTGTACAATACTCTACATCGTTGATTTTCTTTGATGTATCATTGAATAATCGATCCTTTGTGTAATTCCTTCGGTAATGCGCTTTGCGAAACGATTATCTTCAAACTTTCCTCTCTTTTTTTGTATTTTTCTCATTTTTTCAATTTTTTTTACTAACTATACTTCAAATCTCGGTGTAGTTCCACCATCTTCACGATCATAATAATTCTGGATAATTCCTTTGGAAATTTCTTCGTTCTTCGGATTCACCATTAATTGTAAATGTAGTAAAATCACATGAGCTGTGACTACTAATATACTTTCACATTTGCAATGTGCAAATTTCCAACCGCACCAAAGATAGAAAATGACACAAGACTCGGGAAATACAAACTTTACACTTTAAGTAACTAGCAACTGTAAATTAAACTTAATCTAACAGGGTAGGTTAAGGTGTAAGGGTGTAACGAAACAAATAATTGGTGTAAATTTCTAAAGGATTGGCTCTACGGGTTGTTCTAGTGGATCATCACTCTAAAAATGAGAGTGGAAGGGTTTAACGGGAGGTTAACTAACCAGTGTAGTTAGTTAATAAATAACATGTATAGGTGATTTGGTTGTAATCCTAAGATTTACCAATTTAAACAAGTTACTCCAATTAAATCCATAATACTCATTATTGTGGTCTCGAATAGATATACCAAGCCAAGTTCTAAAGTCTACAACATCACCGGCACACTCATATTTTGTGGAATTTGGGTAAACATTTAGAAACGGAAAGGCTAAATCCTCACAATATCTATCAAGGGTTATTGTTTGCGGGTTATGTAACATGTAATTTCACAAAAGTATGCTTGAAAAAAAATAAATTTAAGCATAATTTAAGCTTTTTAATTGTGAAAAGTAGGACAAGTAAACATTCTAATTCCATCCCCCACTTGAATTATACAACATCCTCGTTGTATATATAAAACATTAAATACGGGAATTTAAAAAGAATTAGAATGAGAAACTCCCTTGAGATTTGCTCGGTAGATTCTCCAAGTTGCATTTATTAGCAAGATTTCGTGTTGAACTGCCGTCTTGAGGTTTCAAGACTCCAACACTTTAAGATTTCCAGATTCGTAAATTCTCCACCAATATTCGTCGATATTTCTTTCACGAGGTCCTGTGTAAAATATAGGAAAAACAAGTGCAATCCTATCTTGGTACCTACGGTTAATTTAAACTAAACTAAATAAACTAAATACGGGTCAGTTTGTGGATACGGCGCATCAAATAAATGAATACGACGTATTCGCAAAACTGACAATAATATTTTTAAAGTGCATGAAAAATAAAGACTGATAACCTCCAGACTTTAAATACGCCGTATGGTATGGGGCGGATATGCCGTATTGAAGTCTGGGAAGACAGACTCGATAACAAAAATTAAATAACATTTCGGGTTGTCTCTCGGGAAGCACTTTTGTTTACAGCTAAGTCTTTAAGTTAGACTTTTTCTTAAGCTCCCTTTTTACTTGTTGGTGCGTGTTACCTAACATCCTTCATCCTTTTTCTTAAAGATATCTTGGTAGATTATGGACAAATTATCTTTGTTTCTTTCCCAAATATCATATTCATAACTTCTAATAGCAATATATTCTTCATTCGGTCCAATCGAATACTGAATAGCTTCAAACTTTTCTGCTTTGCACCTTCTTTTGTTAGGTTGCTTATCATCGTTATTTTCTTTACGCTTTGTTTGCTTCCGTTCATTCTCTTTTTCAATATCGCGTACATTATAGGTTTTGAAGAATGAATCAGCAGCAGTGTTGGATGGGTTTTCATATTTAGATTCCATCCGTTCATTATTACATGAAGTACTGTTATCCACATATCTCTTATTCCAATTTCCATTCATCCATGAGTGAAATATCACTTTTTGAGTTCTCCCATCAAATTTCTTATGGTTTTTGAATGTCATGTTAACGTTTGATAAAAATTCGAGTGGATCAATTCCCCAGTTTTCCCCTTCATCCAACATTTCATCCTCTCCATCGTATGATTCAGGATAGAATCTACAGAAGAATTTCTTAACAAGTTCCTCCCAAGTGGTGATTTTTCCTTCTCCCTCACTAATCCATCATTCTCTAGCATCATCGGCCAATGAGAGAGTAAAGACCTTCATTCGTAGTTGATGGGAATCCACCCCAGGAACGTAGATTAAATCCACCATTTTAAGTACTTTAGCAATGTATTCCACCACGTCATCATTATACGTTCCTTGATACATGTTCTTTCGTAGTTCCACCAAAAACTTCCCGTTGAGCTCAATTTCAATATCGTTACTGGTGATAGAAAGATTTGGTTTGGTTGGAGCTTTTTCAATGTCATCAAAAATTGGTTCAGTCATGACTTAATGCAGTTTCTTCTTCAATCAACTAGCTCTGATAAGTTCTTCTTGTAAATATCAGCAGGATTTGCTCTGAAGAGGAATAGAAAAACTTTTAGCACGAAAATCAATTATTTCAGTTTCTATTTCAGACGATCGATACGCCGTATCCAATGGAAGTGGATACGCTGTATTAATTTGTTGAGATGAATACGCTGTATTGGACATAGAACTGGATACACCGTATCCAATGGAGGTGGATACGCCGTATTTAACTGTCGACCAGAATAGTGTTTTCAAGAAAACAATTAAATACGCAAACAATTAAACACACAAATAATTAAAGACAAATATACAAAGACTACAGAATATACACTAATCTAATTTACAGTAATTCTAAGGGTTAGATCTAATATAATGTTAAAAACTAAAATATCAAAATAAAAATCAAGATTAATTTTCACTCCCCGGCAACGGCGTAAAAAACTTGATGTGTTGTAGTGTGTGGTTATATTTTATTGTTTCAAGTTTTAAATTTATATTTTGCCGACTAAACCAATAACAACACTTTAACGGGCAGTGTACCCGGTCAAGATGTAGCTTTGTTGGTAAGTAGGGTGTCGATCACTGAGAGCGAGGTTAAATCTATCAATTTAATTAATATCTTGGTTATCTAATCTATGTTAATTCTATTCTAATCCTATGTTAAACCTATGTCAGTCTAAATCCTAATTCTAATGGTAAAAGGGGGTTTTCAGCCTAAGAGACTGGCACGGTTTTGTTGGTGACTACAATCAATTCAAGACATTGTTACCCATGCAAGCTAACATACAAAAGATAAAAGAGCGGTCGAACCTTATATAAGAAAACTGTATTAACCATTATTAATCCGATTAGAACGTTGGTTTACTTGTCGTATGGGGGGTGGAGCGGGGGAGGCTGTGTGGCGACCGACCACAAGGTCAATCCCCCATTACGAGTAGTCTAAGCGGTTTAACTAAGGTATTCGCGTGACGATTTTCAACCCTGTCTCTGAACCTTTCGTGGAAGTGAGTTGCTATATCATCATTAAACCATCTAATAACTATGTATTATATATTAATTTAGTAGTTAATGATTCTTGTAAATGGTAAAAAGTCCAAATAGTAGCCTGAATAAAAAAGTGGATGGATCCAAATTTGAAAATCCCGATAATAAACAATACTACTAAGAGAATCCCTGTTGCAACTGAAAAGTAATGTTCAGAATCAGAAATTACTGTATCTTGGCCAAATGAGGAATGAATGAGTTTTTTATTGGTCAACTTAAATCTTATCCTATTAAATGTGTTTGTTTTATTGAAATTCAAAACTCTTACTCCCTCTGTTCCAAATTAATAGTTCCTTTTTTCATTTTGGGTTGTCCTAAAATTATTATCCCCTTTCAAATGTAGTTGTGAGTAATGTAGCAAGTTTACTATATTAGCCCTAATAATACTAGAAATTACAAACTTTATTTAAGCTTTAATTAATTTCATAAGGGTAAAATTGTCATTTTACAAAAAAGTAAGAGAAAAAATACAGTAATGATTATGTTTTCTTAAACTGTGTTTTTTTGTCGGGGGACAATTAATTTGGAGGATTCATGGGAGAGTTATGTGTTTGCACATTATATATCACTTTACCATGTGAGCTTCTTAGATTATATGCTAGTACCTCCGTCTCAAAATAAGTGTTCATTTTGACTTTTCAGAGTTAAACTGGTTCAACTTTAACCTTACATATTTTTGTGTGTGTTATATAATACTTGATGCAAAATATATGAATAGATTAGATTTTGAGTGTATTTTTCATTGGTATTATTTTTCATCAAGTATTATCTAAAAAAATTCCACAAGATCGTGTATGTTGGTGCATGAAAAAGTTGTAAAGGAAGTTTTTCTAAAAGTGGATAGTTTTGCCGAAAAAAAAATTATGAAAAAAAATGTTTGTGCATTAAATCGGTTTTTTGTGCATCAAAAACTCGTTTTTGTACCCAACTTCTTTTGACTTTTTGCATCAAAATTTTATTGCGCGTCAAACTATAACAAGTCAAAAATTTTGTGCATCAAATTTTTTTTTGCGCATTAAAAAAACGTATAAAAACTCAAAATTAGAAAAACTTCTTTTACAAAAGTTTTATTTTCATAGCTTGAAGCTCACATTTATGTAATCATGTATCTTAAATATATCAAAAGAAACTATTAAATAAAAGGAATAATTCAAAACTAAATAGATCAATTATGAAATTTATCATTCAATCACAAGTTATAGTCAAATCAAAATCCCAAGCGACCCATTCAAAACCTTCAACATAAAAGTATAGTATTTAATCCTGATTTTGAAATTGAAATTACATTATCAAACTAAGAAGGGGGCGTGAATCGGTAAACTTCTTTAACACCGAGTTAATGTCAATGATCCTTTGTTGTCATTCTCTTTCTCGAGCTTGTTCACGAGCATTCGCCTCCAATTCCCGTTGTTGCATGTGTTCCTCACTTGACGTTCCACTTCTAGTTGTAACTGCACTTACATATCTCTTTCGAATCATGATCACATTTGTACATGTCCCTCTTGCAATATTCTTATTGTCTCTTCCAAAGTCAGTACTGACATTGTATGAAGTCCGATTAAAAAGCAACAAAGATCATATAAGATTGACAGGAAACAAGTCAAATAAAGAAAGCAAGTCTTAATTGGAGATGGGTCAAATGGGTCAATGTGGTTGACACGAAACAAGTCAAATAAAGAAAGCAATTCTCGATCAGAGATGGGTCAAATGGGTCACTCCAGACACAAGTACTTATATGCAGTGATGAACATTCTTATATAAAGAAAATTTCACCTGATATATGTAATAGACAGCATCTGATGAAATCTCGATCGGGTCAATTGAGTAATTGACCGGGGATCGATAATGAGTGCCCAATAAGAAACGTCTCAATGCTAGCGGGTGATAAATATCAGTAACCTGATTAAGATTAAGAAACGTAGTTAGTACAGTACCAGTTAAGGTAATAATTAACGAGAATATGTAATGGTTAATGAATTATACCTGGCGGATAGTAAAAAAGTTATCACGTGATTTAGACATCTTTTCACTATTTACGATGACAAAACAGTAGTGCATCTAGTAACTTATATTGCTATTTGGATTTGCAACGCAACTTATTTCTCGGCCAAATAAGTTGCACTCATTGCACTGCACTCAATGTGCCATCCCGGCCTTCCCTTACCCCATGGGCTGTCCCAACTGATAGTTAGCGGCCTGAACAACAAGAAACATATACAGTTAACCATTATTGTTTACTATATAGATGTAGGTCACTGAGGTACATAACAAAACATATGTGTCAGGTTGATCCAACTTGACCTGATCCTTTTCAACTCATTTGGGTTTTGACCCATTACCTGTTCAGCACCATTACGCTTTCCATACCTTAGCATCATTAGTAGCTGTGAAATCTTGCTCCTGTATTTTTCAAGAAAAAAATACTTGAAATTCACAAATATATGTAATCGTGTGAGAATATACCAGATCATAGCACATGTAGCAAAAGTATTCTGACCTTCCCACATTAACCCGACATCAGCTAACTGATGTAGAAGCAAAGGTGTACAAGTCAAAGCACTGATAATTGCACATGCCTAAGCAAGAATGACTAATTAGTAGTTATGCAGGTTCATTTAGACTCGTCGAGGTATGTGGTCAGAACTTGTGCTCCCTTCCTAGTTGAGCAAAATACTAGTGCAGACTTTCCACTAGAATATTGCATACGGAGATCTGCATTCAGGTTTTTATTTATAATCAGTTTTTGAAAATTTTGGACAAAAGATGATCTGGGTCAACCCGAACTAACCAGTACAGAATTACATGTTTTGACATTAACCTGGTATTACATGTCACCTCTAAAGCTTACCAATGAAAGCTGTTGTTGCAACGCCAATTTCAAGGATCAATAGCTTGAGCGCATACTGCAGCTTTAGCTTCTCCTAGGAGGATGTTACTGCTGATTTGACCCTGTTCGTCTTAAATTTCTACACTCCTTCCCGTGATTCCTGTTTGAACCATTGACTTAGGAATGGGTCAATTCGGGTTACTTACAATATCCCTATTCAATCCTAGTTTTTTTCAAATCATTGCATTATAGTGCGAGTCCTTATTGCTTTGACTTTCCAAATGCTTATATAATCAATCTGTAAATTATTGTAGATTAACAAATTGAGCAATATATAAGCATACTAGCTAAAATACGGTTGATATCTTATATATTAACTCACGCTGCAGACATTGAGCTGTACTTAATCCATAATATCGTTGTTCTTTGACTATTTTTAATAAGATTTAGCATCTGCTGCACCAAAACCGCTTCATCCTGAAGATATCATTCCAATTTTTGTTGCAATTTTAACCAATGCAATTACAGACAACACATGCAGTCATCTCCTTTAAAGACTTTACATCACATGGGTTATAACTACAGGTCTACTAGTTTTTATTTTAGAGATATTAAACCATATACATGACCCACTAATAACCTTAACTTTGATACAAGCTTTCTAAACCAATTGTGCTAGACTTAATGAAAAGGTAGTGTAAAGGGAGATATAAATGAAGTGAACTGCTGGTTTGTGTTCACAAACTTCATATGTACTGCTTTATTTGGGCAATGCTTTATTTGCAAAGTATCAACTCCTTGATGAAAAAAAAGTCTACTGCGCACTATACGATTGAAGAACTACTAATGCACTTGAAGGGTTAATTGGCTAACATTTTAATACATCACATATCATATAGACACCAGTAACCTTAGCTCTGAACATTCACATATCAGTCCATGGTAGAACTTGACCATTTATAATGGGGGCCAAAATCAGTGTTAGTCTAAGGGACACTTGATACGGAAAACTACATCATTTCCCAAAGTTCAAATTTCGACAACTCATTCGATAGAAAACGCGAAGTTCAAAAATAATAAGAACAAAGAAGACTCTTACTTTTTTTTCTTTTGTACATACATCCTCTGTCCCATACTTTCCGACATAATTAATCTCAACTTAATTATACGAGCTCACATCAACTAGTAACAATGCAAAACACCACCAAAAGAAGAATAAACACATATTATTAAGGAACTCACATCAATAAAACCGTTCAATCAACAAAATAGATCATTACGACAGATAAGTTACTAGTTACAGATTTAGTTGACATTTAACTAATAAACTTACAGCTTATTTCGCTTATAGACGATTTCAGCAGATACACTTGGTTTCAATAAGCAATCCCTAACAACCCCTACAATCGAGTACTTTTGCTACTCCACCCACACAATTAGGATGCAAATATAGGAACAATAGCCGATAATGAATCTAACAATAACAAACTAGAAACAATACCTGATCTATGACGTCACAATTCAATACAATTGGCATTAGTCAAAATCAGGTCAAGACTCGTGTAATTACATAGGCAGCTCAAAATTAGGGCAAAAAATGACGTTCAAAATTGGGGAAAAATAAACCGACATCGCTTCATCTCAATTAGCTCTAGCAAAATCACAATCACATCGAAAAAATAGTAAATTGATAGGGAAAAAGAAGAATTAAACCTTGATTGAACTTTTCGATGGCGGACGCACGGTGGCGACGTGATCGACGGTGGTAACGGGAAGGAAGTTAGGAACGGTGTGGTGGAGGAGCACGGTGTGCAATCTGAAAGTGTTGGTTTCTTTTGATAATTTAGAGGAAAGTAATAAAGTTTTGTGATGTTTTAGAGGGAAGGATGTTGCTCAGATTAGAATATAAGGAAAATAAAAAAAATACTTTTTTAATAGTTTCCGACAGCTTAACGACGAGTGTTTTTGTTGTCGGTACTGCGTCGGAAAGTCGACGGTATGCTATGTAAATTACCGACGGATATCTATCTGTCGTAAAATCTGTCAATGAAGGTCACATTTCTAGTAGTGATTGCAGTAGATATACAATAGACTTGTTAAAGAGTTACATGGACGTGCACGTTGACAAAAGTTGCTAGTGATGGATTGAAAAACCAAAACAGTAGGTAAAGTAAGAATAAATATGGTAGTATGATTTGACTTTTTTTGTGATGATTTTGTGGTGGATGACGGTAAGGGAAA
>BQNB010149580.1:0-16151 GCA_026074375.1 Tanacetum coccineum | reverse complement strand
AAAAAAATTAAAATTACAATATTTAAAAGACAATTACAGAATTAAATGGTACTGAAAATTAAATTAATCTAACCTAATCTCTCCTCTCTTTAGAGAGGAATTTTATGCCCTATTTATAGAAACTGATGAAGAGGACCGGGGTATGCTAGGTGTTTGTTGTGTGAGGAGGAAAAGAGTGTAGCTCAAACAATCATCTAAGCCCTTGATTTAAACTGCCACTTGCATCTTTTAATCTCAGCCTTTGATTCTTCAAAACTGTCACATCACTAATCATTGTTCTTACACGGATTACCAGTGTGGCATTCTGTGTGTCAGGTTGTCAGTAGGTTTCTAGAAGGACGGGTTAAGTGGGGGTAAAGAGGAGTTTACCCTTTGTTGAGTATTGGGGTAAATGGAATTAGAGGGTGAATAGTAGAATTTCTTGGCGGGAAATTCAATTTCTATTTTGATGTATTTTATTCTATTTTAACTATTTTTGACTAGGTTTAAGAATGTAACGGGAGTTGGGTTAATTGATTAATCTGGGACTAACGGTGAAATGGGGAAAAGGACTGCCAGTGTTAGTCCTCAAGGACTAACGATGCAAACAGTTTAGGGCTTTTAGTTATGGGTTAATGGGCTTATGTTTTGGACTTTTTGGTTTAATGGACTGATCCGGCCTGTTATCTTGGGTACGGTTTGGCCCATTTTTCTCTGATATGTCCTCGGCTCCATCTTTTCACGCTCTTTCCATTCCCTTGCTCGGTTTTGTTCTTTTTGCTTATTTGTTAAATATCCGTTACCTGCAAGACACAATTCATAATACAAACGAATACAATGAATTTTTCTGTATTTATTGGTCATTATTGGTCTTTTTAGCTCGTTTGATTAGGTAAAAGGTATGCGTATTTAAGCATATACCAAGATTTAAAACATTCGTTAAGTAGGATTGGTTTGGAAAAGTTTAAGGCAAATAATGATGAGGTTTAAACTATGAAACGGCTTTCCTAGAAAGGTAGAGGCGGGATTGTTTGACCAAGTAAGGTTTACTTAGGGATTTTGAGTGAGTAAGTTATGGTAAAGAACCATGGGCGTTCTTGAGAAAGTAGAGTGTGAGTCATATTATATAGGAAACGTACCCTGTAGGGTTAGTCCCGTTGGTTAAATAACCGAAAAGTTTGGCAATGTCAATTCTGATAGAATAGTCGTCACGTCGAGGATGGATCGTATCGTGACACCCGACTGAGACAGTGTGACCTAAGTTTGAGAAATTGTAAAACTAAGAGATAGTAGGAAAGACTATTGTAATTTTATAAACGGATATGGAAGGACCATGAGAAAGTGTAAGATTTGGAATGTGGGAAAAAAACCTAGTCTTTAAAGGGATTGTTAGAAACCTTGCTTGAAAAGACTAAATCCTAGTGATTTGATGTGATTCTTCGTGGAATGAAATTTCCTGTCAGTATTGTGAGTTGACGATTTGAGTTGAATTTTGGGGCGAAATTCCTTTAAGGGGGTGAGACTGTGATAACCGGTAATTTGCCCAGGGTTAAGTATTATAAAATATTATAATCTTTTATATTTTGAAGTCTTTCGATCTTCTCAGTTTTCCTAATGAAAGCTGAAAAGTTGACTTATGTTGACTATTTTTGCGCAAAATGGTTTCGGTTTAACCAGGAGTTTGATGAAGTTTTGAGTTCGTAAGTGAATATCTTTTTATTCGTTTTTCTGTTTTAGAGTGGTTTTGAGGTTTTCAGTGCTTTCCGGGAAGTTTTCCTGTGTTTAGCGATAAATCGTCACGCAGCGCGTACCAGCATGATAGTTTATTCGAGTGTGGATATTTAATAAATTTAGGAATGTGTTAATGGGTTTATTTATTTAATAAATTCATAATGATAAAATAACGTTGGTTTAAAACGTAAATCGTGGGTGTGAGACTTGAAAGTTATTAGAAAACGGATATTTTCGTGAAATTCGGTAAAAGACTGTAACGGTCGTAAAAAGGTGAAATTTTTGTTGAATATAAGTTGTCAAACCCTATTTTGTGGTTTAAAGTGTTTTTAAATGGATGAGCAAGGTTCGGTTGAGTTCTGTCAAAAATTCATGTTTTCGGTCCGGAGTCGGCCGACAACGGCTCAAAATGGATTTTTGTAGCAATTTAATGTGACAGGTGTCATGTGAATAACCTAGGTTTATGGAAAAATGATTTTAAACACAATTAAAATAATAACTAAGTTCGATTGACATTTTAAATAGATGAAAATTGAGTTTTTAAGTGATCCTGACGAACAAAGGAAAACCCGAGACCCTCCTTTGATGCTTATTTGGACGCCTAGGGGATAGAGGGAACAAGGAGGCTATTTTAAAGCCAATATGTCTCATAGTATTTGTAACCTTTTCCCTTTTTGTGTTCTGAATATTTCATTAATAGTCCTTTGACTATTTGACTTTAGTTAGTTTATTTAGATTTTGTATTGTGTTGACGGTGATGATTTTTGTGAGAATTATGTCAAATTAATGTTTATTGTGATTAATAATCCATTTTGGAAGGTATTATTGTGTTATTTGTATTCCGGGTGGTTTGACCCATGAATTTTAAGAAATGCCAAAAAAACGAGTCTGACACGTCCGTTAATGTCCAAATGAGTTTTGAAGGGTGTAAAGTGAAAATATGTCGTATGAATACTCTAGGTTTACGAGTATTTAAGTGATTTCGACACAAAAAGAAAGACTCGACACCCCAAAGGATGCTAGTCGGTCAAGAAGTCAAGGGAGGGAGCAAGATGGCTTAATTTTAGCTTATGTGTCTAGAATTGGTACATAAAGATGCCTTACACTCCCCATTATCCCATAATCCTCCTCATTTTTCATTTAAAAAACACACACACCTTGGTGTGTGCTTGTGTTCGTCCGCCCCTCACCAACAACAATCCACCATAAAAATTTCAACTTTGATCAAGAACGTGATATTCCGTGTTGATACGAGTGTTTGGGTATTCATTTAAACAACGTTTGGGTTGTTCGGTTCGTGTCGAAATATACATTTTTAAGATTTTCTTGTAAGTTTCCAAATTTAAATTTCGTTTGTCCTTTTGGATTTATTTTGATGCATAAATTTTAGTTGTACAAGTTGATCTTTGTGAAAATCGATTTTTGGAAACAAAACGAAAGAAAAGGGTGTGTTTGGTTCTTGTAATAAAAGAAAGAAAAAGAGGGTTTTTGTAGTTTTGATGTTGTGGTCGTGATGGTTGAATAATATATGTTGCTAAATAGCTTATTTTTGATAAGTAACTTGTATGGCTTATTTGGGCTTATTTTTAAGCTATTTCTTGGCTTATTTGGGCTTAAATGCCACGTATAGTTTCCCAAAATCACTAGGAAAGTGGTTTTGATTATTTTTGTGTTATGGCGTATGTTGTGGATTATTTTTTGAGGCTTATGGTAGTAACCAAATATGATACGTAGCTTATTAGCTTATTTTTAAGCTTAATATACATATTTTTAAGCTATTGAACTTACGGCCTAATAAGTCCATTTAGGCTGCGGCTTAATGGAGGGGCTTATTGTGGTCCAGATTATTTTTTACATATTAGTATGAGCTTATATATGTAAATAGACCTTGGTTTTGGACTTGGATAGTATTTTGGACTTATAAATGTCCTAATGGAACCTTGTTGGGCCCTAAGGCTCAATAAGTGATATTTAGTCGTTATGAGAGTTTTGTTAGACTTTTGAAAGTGGAAATGTATTTACGAAGTGATATTGAACGATATTTTAGGTAAAATGTTTTAGTAAACGTTAAAGATTGAGATTTTGGAATTTTGTCGAAAAGTGTCGAATTTGTGAAAATTGTTGAAAATGAGGTTTGAAACCTTGGAAAACGTTGTATAAACGTACGGGTCATGTCGAAATTTCGTAAAAAGTTTATATTTTGAAATTTTTCTAAAAACATGATTTTTGATTTTAAATAATAAAATATTATTTAATTATTTTATTTATTTAATAAATTCACTAAAAGACGAAAAATATAATTTTTCTCGAAACTTCTCTAATGTGTTTATTATGAGTAAACGTTTCATTTTTAACCGTATTATGATTATTTTGAAGTGACTAAGGTTTACCGAATGGACTTGTCGAAATATATTTATAATTATTAATTATAAATATTTATTTATATTACTTATCTATTTTCTCTAAATAGTATAAGTATGTATTATCGGGGAATGAGATTGATATGATTGTGGAAATATGTCGTCAACCATCACACCACTAAATTGTTTTGGGTAATTGTACAACGCGTCTAAACTCTATGCATCAAACGTGAAGATTGTTTTGGAATTGGATGATTAAATTGGGACATTAACTGGACTAGGTCGTGTGCGGGCGTCGTTGCATTTGCTTGTGTGATTGAGATTTGGTTGCTAAAGACTTGCTTGAGGTGAGTTCTCGTAGCCCCACTTTTTACTGTTTTTCCGTTGGGGGAAAATGATACTCAAATGTGTTTTGAAATGTTTTGAATTGATCTGTGCGAAATGTGGTTTTGTTTTTGGGACAAGATATGTGCTTATGACTGCTATGTGAATATTATGTGTTGTATGATTGTTTGGAGCGGATGGGTACGCCTACCCAGTATTTGTGTGATTATTGGAGCGGATGGGTACGCCTACCCAGGTTTGTGTGTGGTCCTGCCCTAATTTTAGTGCTCCAGCTGGTAGGCCCTTTAGGTGCGTAAGTGACATATGGTTATTGATTAGCGGTGATGCTAAGGTTGTTTGCATATATTCACTGTCATATAGCACTATTGTCCACTGTTGAAATATTGGCACAGCTTTTGGGTTTAAGGTCAAACATACGAGCTCACCAACATTATTGTTGACGTTTTCGAGTATCATTTTCAGGTGAAGTGAAAGAAGAGGTAGTTTGGTGTTGGTCTATAGTCATACTTAGAAGTATCCGAGTGATTTCGTTTGACTGTCTTGCTTGCTTGTTGTTTAGTCCTAGTAATTGTGATGTTTGGGATTAAGTTTGGAATTATGGAGCCCTGTGAGGGCATTTGATTAATGTAAGAGATTATGGTTTTAATTACAATTTGGGACATCTCTCGTCCCCCCCCCCCCCCCCCCCCCCCCCCCCCCCCCCCCCCCCCCCCCCCCCCCAGGTTGTTAGAGGTTGATGGTCTTCAATCACTTGATGTTTATAAAATGTAGTTTTCTCTATTTTGTTTCTTGTGTTAGGATTATCAGTAGGTTCATTCTCGAGTTTTCGCCAATTGTCGGGCGTGACAGTAAGTGTAGCATTCACTGGTGTCAACTGTAGATCTTCAATCCAGTTTATTATTTTTCAACCATAGGTGTTGTATATAGATATGGATAGCAAAACAATATTTTTAATTATTTCTAAGCATATTTTGATTGGTTTAGGAAGATGCCTTTGGGACTTTGAGAAATTTTTAATCCTAAAAAGAATGTCATCTACCTCATTATTGACTCTTGAACTTAGTAGTCATCTGATTAGAAAACTTATTACACAAAGCAATATTAGTGGATGCAAATATAATATCGTCTAATAAATTTACACCAGCAATAAGTCGTTTCCTGCTTTCCGTGTAAAGAGTGTTGGATCCACTGCACCTTTGAAGAAATGCTATGAAATGAGGAAACTGGACAGCATGTCGTACCATGCACGTAGTGCTTGTTTGAGACCGTAAAGGGCCTTTTTGAGCTTATACACATGCGATGGGTATTACTGATCAACAAATCCTTCTAGTTGAGAAACGTAGACCTCTTCTTTGAGCTCGCCATTTAAGAAAGCCATTTTGATGTCCATTTGGAAAATCATCATATTCTTGTTGGTTGCATTTGCTATGAAGATACGGATGGCCTCTAATCTTGCAACCGATGCAAATGATTCCTCAAAATTGATTCGCTCCTCTTGCCTGAATCCCTGAGTAACTAATCTAGCCTTATTCTTTAATACCCCACCAAATTCGTCTGTCTTGACCTTATAAAATCCATTAAGTTTGTATCACATGACTTTAGGTGGACATGCTCCAATTCCCAATTGTAGTCTTTTCAAATTCTAAATTTCTTCTTGATTGCAGCGATCCATGACGGTTCGATCATTGCTTGTTTGAAGTTCTTTGGTTCTACAGAAGTTAGGAAGGTATCATAAGTAACACCAATATGGGTCGGTTTTGAGTTGACTTTCGTGGAGACTTGAACGAGAAGGATCACATCATGTTTGTATTGGATGATTCCTTTAGTCCATTACCAATATGTTCAAAGGTGTGTGGGTGGTCTCACACTTGTTGATGATCCTTGAGAAGTTGAGTCTTCATGTAGATTTTCGTGATTGAGTATCATGAATGTGTTTATCACATATAATTTGACGCCTTATCAAAAAATAAGCTTAAAATGACCAAATTACATAAAAAATGCATTATATGTGTGTTTTTGTGATTTGTATGTGCATGTATCGGATATATCGCAAAAGGACAAAAACAAAGCTAAAATGGACAAATTCGAGCTTCGAGATTGAGTGTGCAAGAAAGGGTAAGCCGATGGACGTATTCATTTTTAATGGGGCCAACCCGTACCGTTTCATGGCTGGGTCGCCCATTAATCAATTGAATGATTACAACTTAAGTCTATATTAATAGTTTTATTAACTAATTCTAATACAATCCATAATCTTATATATATTTCCTGGCAAATACCAGTCAAGCCAACCAAATAACCCAAACTCGAAGATCAATTATAATAACACAGGGTCAAAATGTGTTTAAAATCACCTTTCTTCTTTCCCTCCCATTTTCACATAATAATCAATCAGGGTAAAAATCAAACCATTCACCCACCCAGTCCTTTGCTTCTAGAAGCCCCCTGACACCCCTGACGCTCACTAAAGCAACCGCTGGCAATCCTTAGGTCATGATTGGTGGAATGGACGTGGAGAGTAATCAAGGGTTCAGATTATGATGGGTTGAGATCAAGGGTAAGATTAGAAGGCTTGGACGCTCCTGAAAGGGTTGAAGTTCACATCCTACATTTTAATTTGAAGGCGGAAGTCACTCAAGATCAAGGCATCCTAGAGTAGGAGTTAGGGTTTGTAGAGTAGTGTAGTGTAGCTTAATGTTTTTTAGCTTATTGTAATGAAATTTAGCTTAATGTAATTCTCTTTTTATTAATAAAAAGCAATTTTCAGTTTAAGTCATTTGTGTTATTTAAATATAGCTCTTGCTTATGAGCTAAAATGTTTTCTCAAGCCTTCTTAAAGCTCAAATAAGCTCCTAAAAGCTTATTTGATCTTGTTTGTTCACTTTTAAGTCAATTGATTAAGTATGATAATTTTGAGCTAATAGATGATAAGCTAAAAATGGAAGGGCTTATAGAGACTTTACCAGCTTGTTACTAACAAGCGGAGCTTGTAGATAAGCTTCACTTTAAGCTTTTTTTATCCCCTGTTTGAGCTAGGTCAAGGTTACACTTACTTTGCCTTCCCCCCCCATTTTAGCTTAAGTTCTATTCCAGCTTCAATCTCTTTACTTATTATGTGCTTATTTATTGTTATCTTATGCTTTTATGTCTTAATTGAGATTAACTTGTTTAGCTTATATCTTAGTTATAGTTTAATTTTAGTTTAATAAACTGTTCAAAAATTTTCTTACTTAAAACTGATTAGTATTTCTTAGCTATTATTCAGAGCTTATTCTCAATTGGGGATTAAGCTTATTTGTCTTAAATTGTCTTAGTTCTCAATCTATTTTAATAATTTGTAGCTTTTTAAGGTCTGGCTTAGCTTAAAATAAGTTTTTTCTAGTTTTAAAGGGGTGTTTGGAACAAGCAGTGGTAACTAGGTAAATACGAGTTAAAGCTGTTTTTGGAATCTAATTAGTTTTCTTAAGCTTTAATCTAGTTTCAAAGTTAGTTTTAATAAGCTTAGAGTTAGATTTCTTATGTTTAGAAGTTTGATTCATCAAAAATCTAAGTCTGCATTCTAAACAGTTTTCAACTGCTTGTTTATGGAATTTCTTTAATAACTCTTCATTAAGGAGGATTTTATGGTTGCAAAAACATAGTTTATTTGTCTACTATTTAAATTTGTTTTCCGTCATTTGTATTAGGTATAGCCTTTTATATATTTTAGCTTAAATTCTGTCAATTAGATAGTTTGTTTGTTGTTCTTAAGAGCGCTAGAGGCTAATCATTTTAAGTTTAAATTCTAGTATGAACTTGTAAAAATTCAGTTTTCACTCTATTGGAGTCTTTTCTCAGTTCTTTTTCTTTTTGATTTATCTATCTGTCTTTATAATCCTAGGAAGTTAATTTAAGTTAGCAATTTAGCTCATAAGTCAAAAATAGTCAGTTTTTAGTTGGGTTTTAGCCTTTTTTAGTTATATTTAGCTTAAGCCCAGTTTGAGTTTGCTATTGAGTCATGTTATAGCCTGCTTTTAGACTTTTGCTTGTATTTTCCTTATTAAGTCTTAATTTTAAGCTGCATAGTAGTCATTCAAAATCTAAAAATCCAAAAATAAGAAGTTTAGTCTGTCACTTTTCAAGTCCTTTTTCTAGCTTATTAACTTGTTCAATTTTCTTAATTCTAGCTTCTATGTGGGTTAACAATTGAATAACTGTGTGTGATTTTAGATTATTAGTAGTGCTTATTAAGTTCTTTTTCTTAGCTTGAAAATAGTGAATTAGTCCTTTAAAGTCTTTCTTAAGTCTGTTGTCTTTTTGCCTTTTTGATGATTTTTAGCTTATTTTGCTTGCTTATTTTGTTGCTTATTTTAGTCTCAGGTTGACTTAATATGTCTGGATTAGTTCTGTTTTAGCTTATTGTGACTTAGTGCTTATTTAGTCTTTAAAAGCCCAAACAGTTTTAGCAAATAATCACTTAGACTTAATTAAGCAAACTGTCGTCTTTTAAGTAGTTTTTTCTAGCTTATTTTTCAGTTTTGTCAAAAAGCCCCTTTATTAAAGTTTCTTAAATTTGCTCATTTTATAGCTTTTTCAAAAAGAAAATGAAAAATAAAAATAATTTGCAAAAAGGAAGGTCACAGGACTCGAACCTCGTGACATCCCCTTCATAACACTAACCTTAACCATCTGTGCCCTTGAGACCTTTTTCGTTTTATATTTGTTTCCTTTATTTTACTTAACACTTTTAATTAGCTAATTTTGCCTTTTACTATTTATTTTTCCCAGCTTATTCGTTACGTTATTGAGTCCTTTTAGTTGTTTAACTTCCTTTTTAGCTTGCAGAAAGAGAGAGATGAGAGTAGAGAGATCTCTTAGATTTTTAGGATTAAGTTTAATATTTTTAATTTCATTTTTAGTATTATTTAGTTTAGAAAATAGTTTTAATTAGTTTTAAAAAATCAAAAAAAATATTTTATGTTTTTTAAAAATTAGTTTAATACATTTAGGTTTAAGAAATTTACATTTTGAGTTTTAAGAGCTTTACTTTGTCATATTTGGTTAATTAGTTGTGTTTGGTTTTTAATTGTTTTTATTTTTAATTGTCATTAGGATTTATAATTAGCCTTTTCTTTTAGTTTAGCTTGCCTTTATGTGTTTTCCCTTTGATCCATTAGTTTTAGAATCCAAAATCAACTCTTTAATGAAATCAAGCTCGATTTGCGTTATTATTCTTTCCTAACATAATTGTATGTACTTTGCTTATGTTATGTATCGTTTTATATATATTTTATATTATATATATCATATATATATATTTATAATATATTTATTTTTATATATATTATCGAGGGGTTTTTATGAGAATATCAATCATCATGAAATAGTGGTGTTTCAGGTGATTCTTCAACACCTTGAGAAATAATTAGAGATTGTTCTTGATCTTGTGTTGATTGGATACTTGATGATGGTGCATCTTGGTCAATGGACGTAGACACAGGTGAATCGGCTATTTCAACAGCTCTTGGTGCATTAGCTATTGGAAATGTAAAGATAGCAATAATTGGAGGATTAAAGTATTCATCGAACAAGGGTTGAAACAAAGTATCTGTTAGGAATGATAAAAGTGACGATCTTATTGAGATAAAAGTCTTGTAATAAATAAAGAAATAATATTGTGTAATAGGTTAGGTGATAGGCTCGTGACTTAAATAAAGTCATGAGACCTGATAAATAGCCAAAAGCTAAAAAACAAGAGCTCCTTGCTCTTCTTGTAAAATGGGTATAAATACCCCACCACCACCTCATTTGTGAGGGGTGTCTCCTAAGTGTCTTCTAATCTCATTCTAATCTTTTCTCTAATCCTCCTCCTCCCTCTTCCTCTCTCTACTTTCTATCTTTCTCTCTCTAGAATAAACACGCACACTACACCTAAACACATACTTTATTGCTTATTGATCCTAAATTCAAGATCTAACAAGTGGTATCAGAGCTGCAGGAGCGATTTAGTGTTGTTTATGAGAGCTTATTCAGACAGCTTATCACGTTAGCTTATTCCAGCAGCTTATTTCGAGCTTATTTTGAGCTTTTTTCGGTCCTGAATCATCTTGCTTTTCTGGTTTTCGTGTCTTTAATTCGCTGAATTTGATTTTTTATCGAGTTTTTTTTTTTTACTTTTTTTTTCATAGCGTATTTCGTGATTAAACTCGTATGACTTTTTGGTCAAAACACGTTTTTCGAACTATACATGTTTTTGAGAATATAGATTCAATAACTGATCTAGATCCGAGGTTTATTACGACTTTGAAATTCACAAGAAAAATATATAAAAGTGTTTAATAGACTTAGATTTGTGTTATGGCTTGGACTTGTTTCAAATCTTTAAAAGATTTAAACACATATCATCACTGATCCAAAACAAATTTCGGAACCAAACTCGGAATCTAATTTTGACAAACTCGGAACCTATTTCCAGAACAAATCAAACTCGGTAACGATTTTCAATCGACATGTTTTTGAGAAAATGCGTTTTGGGAAGATCTGATTTAGATCTGATCAAGATCCGAATTCCTTACCGAGTTTGAACTTAAAAGATTAAGAATAAAACAAAAGTTTCATCATCTCGAATCCAAAACAAAACTCGGAAACAAACTCGACAAAACTCGATTTCGGAAAAAAAAAACTTAGATCTCAGTTTCATCTTTGTGTGCTTAATAAGAAGTTAAGAGAACTTTAAAGATCTAAAACACAATAAAGTTTTCATCACAGATCCAGATCCAAACTCGGAAAAACGCTGAATAACACAAACTCAGACTCAAACTCAGCAAACGCTCAAATTTGTTTTTGTCTACATCACGTTCAAAATTGATTGAAGTTTTGAGTTCATGTTTGTTTGTGTTCGGATTGAATTTAGTTTAGAGATATCATTTGAGTTTGTGTTCGTGATTGATTTAGTTTGTGTTGGGTTTGTTGTGTTCAATAAGGAAAATAGAATCAAACAAGGATAAAACTAATTATTATAACGAATATATTGAGGCTGATCGAAAAGCAAGACGATTAGCTCAGGAGGCTCAGTTGCAATTTATTCGTGATCGAGATATCATTCGAGATCTAAAAATAAAGTGATAATTGGACTTAGCTTGTTATTGAATATAAAAAGACAATGAGGAATATCAAAAGACACAAGGCGATTTCAAAAAAACACAGTGAGACAAAGACGAAAAATATTTTAATGACATTCTTCAGTTACAAGCTAAGTGTAACACCCCAAATTGGGTCGCAGCGAAATAAGGGTCCGGGGCGTGTTACTTCTCAGATCAATAACACAAGATGTATATAGAACGATCAAAAAGTCGTTTTAATCTGTACATTGGATTTATACAAATATTTGAGACAAATAGCCCGAAGCTTGACTTGTTCCTTATTATTATTTACAAAGATACTGTTTACCTCAAATGGAGTTTCACAAAAATAATACAACTTATCTTTAGCATGACATCCCTAAAACAAAATCACAATGTATCTTGGCACCTTTTGCTACTGATTCCATGAAAAAACATTGCTTTAAACGTCAACCAATAATGTTGGTGAATTCATTGGTTTGTTAAACTAATTTGCAGGACCGCAGATTTTTCCGTGATTAATGCAACAGCATGCAGACATCACAAAACCAGATTAATTTTCCTAGCTCATGATCATGAAGCTCGACAATCTTTCTTGCAATAATATACAAGGTTGCAAAAATCGCTAGGCGCTCCCGGAGCGGTCGGGTAGCGCCTAGCGATTAATCGGTTATGTAGGGATTAATCGGATTGGATTTTTTTATATAAAATTATAATTTTAGATATAATATATTAATATGTATAAGATAAGCATGGTATTCAAAAGTTCAAAAACTTCAAATATATAGGAGATCGATTTTTGACGATAATCTGATTTTTTCTGATTTTTCCCCATTTTTTCCGATTTTGACCGATTAATCCGATTTTTGGCTGATTTTTGACCGATTTTTTACCAGACCGATTTTTTAGGCCGATTAGTAAAAATCAGGGCGCTTAGTGGCCGATTCGCGCCTAGGTGCCGATTAATCGGCCGCCTAGGCCGATTTTTGCAACACTGATAATATATATTGCAATTTCTGCCCGATTAGATGTTTAACCCGAAACATCCCCAAATCCGACATGCTATACGTTCGTTCCCGGTGATAGCTAGTCACCCGAACGGGATGGTCAATCCCAAATAGATCTATTCATAACATTCGCGCTCATATAATGTAATTCACAACTACATCTATGCAATTAACAGTTCATGATAATGGGCTCAACTTGGGTTATCGCTATCCGTAGGCCAGAAGAGATGACGTGGAATCTCATGATAAATTCATACACTTGCGTCCTAATTTATAAACAAAGTATGTTTCCCCGCTCTAAGTTATAAATCATTGAAATCGTAGAACCTATGGGGGCTATGAACTCACTTGAGTTCTGATAATCAAATATCACAGTAATGGTCACGCAAATCGTCAGATGCAACCTATTTAAATTAAGGGCGTATAAGTACCATGTACTTCGATTAACTCACATCATATACCAGGTCTATGTTTGTATACATCATACTTATCGTTAGGGACTATCATAATTTAAGAGGTTCATGTAGTAAAATATTTTTGAGGAGCTTGGTCACCCCCACATTTTTTTTTAAAAATGTAAAATCCAGCAACTCGTCGATACGCCACCCCGAAGAGGCCTCATTATGAAACTCCCTAGTAATATAGTACTTTGATAACCACATATAATTCTATATTGTTCAATCACCATCTAATTGTTTTGGTAAAATTGTGTTTAATAAGTTAAAACGTTTATAATTACCGTTGTAGTAAAACTGGCGTAACTTTCGCGTTTTAAGCCCGATTTTGACGTTTCTTATGTCCACGCTTTCGTATTAGGACGAGTTATCATAATTTGATTTTTATAATTTTGGTCCTCTGATGAACAGTAACTTTTACTGTTCATACCAGACATAAGTTTCACTTATATAGTTATCGTATTTGTTGTCGTAAAACCCGTAAATGTCGTATTTTATTCGTTATAGCTCCGTTTTTAGTGATTCTTTCGAGGACGTTCTCGTTATTGAAAATCCTATCAATTTATAAGGTTTACAAAAATATAACTTTCTGTCATGAATAGTGTTTTTACTGTTCATAGTTTATAAAATCATTTTTATAAACTTTTAATTATCGAAAACCCGCGAAATTCATAACTTATTCGTTATAAATTGAAAAATCATGATTCTTATCATTTTAGAATCCTAAAAATGTGTTTTATTTGATAAAATTATCCAACCTTGCTGTTTGATATAAGTTTTATAAAAGTTATTTTATAAACTCCGTTTAATTAACGTATAACTCGTTTTTAACGTAACTTTTTCGTTATTAATCCGTTTGACAAGTTTCTTACCTTTTCGGAATCGTCGTGAAATGTATTATCTTATAAAAGTATAAAATAAGTATACTTTTATACCTTTTTGGACAGAAGGTTTGCATGAGTTTGATAAGTCCATTTTCAACCTTGTTTTTATACTTACCACTTTATACTTTTTACCACAAGTCTTATACTTTATATAGGTCATATGTCATATGTATATTATGTTCATAGGTCCATCAAAGTCCTTTTGTCCAACATTACAAGTCCAACATATTACTTATAAAATATAACTTTCATTTTTAACTATAAGTTACTAGTTTTATGTATGACTATTTTTACATAATAATCACAAGTGTACAAGTCTTCCCATCTTGTTATAACTTTATTTTAATGATCATATTACATTAATATAAGTCCGTAATTAATCTTATCATGCCATTTGTATTTCTTTTACTAGAAACATATTAAGAACTTTTATAAACCCTAATTAACACATGATCATTTTTACACCAAAACATCATGGTACATTAGTTTCTCATCCCTTTTAACATGATATAAGTAACATCACAACATATATAAAAGTAAGCCAAATGATCATTTCAAGTAAAAACTTCATTTTCATAATAAAATCCTAAATGGTGATTCAAGCTATAAAGAATTAACATATGCATATTAATGATAAATGTAAGATCATAAAGAGTTCAAGATGACCTTATGGTGAATGAAGATGATGACAATCAAGTGCTAAACCCTTGTTTAGACTTAAAATCAAAGCTAGCAAGCTATGAAAACCCTAATTTAATATGAAACCCAAAATCTTGATTTCTTGCTTCAACACTTGTAAATCCTTAACCAATACTTGGAAATAACTTAGGACATCTTAGATATGATATGAGAATGTGTAAATAAGTGATAGAAAAATTTAGTATGGATAGTTTATAGGGGGGGTTGAGCCGTGGCATGTAATGAGCACAAAGGAAGGAATTTTGTGATTTTTAGCTAAGTGTAAAGTGTTATATGTGTCTCTCTTGCATGATACTTGTATATATAAGCCTAGTTAGTCAAAAGTGTGCATTATCTAGTCAAAAAACATGGTGAGGGTTTTGTGGATCATGTGTTCTTGTCATTAGTCAAAGAAACATTTCTAGCTAGGTTTTAATGGTAAAAGATGTACAAAGACCAAGTGTATGAAAATTGTGTGCTCATTGTCTCCTTGATGTTGTATGCCATGGGTTAGGGGGGGGGGTAAGGGCTTCTAGATGATTTTGATTATTTCCTAAATATCTAGTATCATTTTTACAAGTTACAAGTTGTAGCTTTTAAATAAAAGGTGTTTACTTGAAAGCATTTGTGAAATGTTTTATTTTCCAATGTACAAAGTGTAAGATAATATTATCTTGGGTAGAATTAATAAAACTTTGAGTGTTGGGTACAATCGTGGGTATTTGTTGAAGCGTAGAAATATTTTTGTAGTTCCGGGTATGCTTAAACGTACTTTATCGCGAAACGAATATAATTTGCGTAACCGATAAAAATAAATGAACAATGACCATAATTATTCTCAAAATAATTATTTAATACTTGATTGATGCAAACGTTTAATTGATTGATGCCCGTTTACATTAAACGCTAATTTTTAGCTTACGCGATTTTGCTTAACATTTACGATTTAAAGCAAACGCGTACAATACAAAAGGTACATTGTGGATTTATCGACGTCGTCAATGACTTGAAAACACAAGGTGTTATAATGCATATTTGATGGATCTTGATATGTTGAAGAAGATTCAGCAACATCAAATTCAGGAGTTTATGGTGCATTATGAAACATATTTCCATCAAAATCTGCAACGTCTTCTTGAACAAATTCATCGACAACTTCATTCAAGACTGGAAAGTTTGGTTCAGTGTCAACTCAATCTTTTGAAGAGGATACTATTTGAGGAGCATCATTCTGGTCAACGACAATTGACGATGATGAAGAAGTGTGGTCATTATCAAGAGTATTAGCAGCGGAATTATCAAACACTTCTTGTGAGCTCGTCGTATAGTATTCTTCATACATAGGACCAAACAGATTATCCAAGTTTGATGTTGAAGGTACGGATTGCGAATCTTTCGATGAATCATTGAAATTCGCATAGTTCAGTCTGGGTTCTAAATTGTTGCATTCAGAAACCATAGCCGTGAGTTCATCAAACTTGACATGGATCGTTTCCATTATCTTTTTAGTTCGGCGGTTATAGATACAAAATTCATGTGATGACTCAGAATAACCAACAAAAATACCAACGTCAGCCTTCGGTTTCATCTTCCCAAGATCATCACGATCATT
>BQNB010149579.1:3918-16151 GCA_026074375.1 Tanacetum coccineum | reverse complement strand
AGCCTTATTCTTTAGTACCTTGCCAAATTCGTCTGTCTTGACCTTATAAATCCATTTTAGTTTGATCAACATGACTCTATCTGGACACGGAACCAATTCCTAAATTTTTAGCCTTTCAAATTCATGAATTTCTTCTTGCATTGCATCGATGCATGACAGTTCGGTCATTTATTGTTTGAAGTTCTTTGGTTCGACTGAAGTTAGGAAGGCATCAAAATAACACCACATGGCATCAATTTGTAGTTGCTTTCTGGTGGAGACAGAACGAGAAGGATCTACAATTACATTTGCTATAAGATGATCCTTAGTCCATCTACCAAGTGATTTGAATGAAGTGTGGATTGGTCTTACATTAGATGACGATCCCTGAGAAGTCGAGTCTTCATGAAGAAATTCATGAAGAGGATCATCATGAAAATGTGGTGTTTTTGGTGATTCTTCAAAACCTTCAGAAATAATTGGAGAATGTTCTTGATCTTGTATTGATGGGATACTTGTTGATGGAGCATCTTGGTCAATTGACATAGACACATATGAATCAGCTAAATCAACAACTCTTGGTGCATCAGCGACTGGAACTAGAAAGACAACAATAGTTGGAGGATTAAAGTATTCATCGAACATAGGTTAGAACAAACTATACCAGTCATCTCTTGGTGGTGGAATACAAGGTTGTTGAGGAATTGGGTTTGGAACGAGTCCTAAAAAGGATGTTGCAAGAGTCATACATTGAAGTCCGGGTCCTGAACCGAGTTGTTCAGAAGCCATTGCCGTCAGCTCATCAAAATTGACATGGATGGTTTCAATGATTTTTCTCGTATGTCAGTGGTAGATATGGTAAGCTTTCTTCTTCGGTGCATATCCAATGAAAATACCTATATCAGCTTTAGCTTGAAGTTTGCCCAAATCCTCAATATCATTGTTTAGATAGCAAAGTGCACCAAATACATAAAGGTAAGATAGATTGGGTTTTCTGTCATGTAAGAGCTCATAAGGAGTTTTTCCATGGCGGCATCCTATAATGGTTCAGTTTTGGGTGTAACATGCGGTAGCGACTGCCTCGGCCCATAGAAATAATGGAGATTTTGCATAGATTAACATTGTTCGAACGGCTTCAACAAGAGTACGATTTCGCCTTTTAACCATACCTTTTTGTTATGGAGATCGCGCAACCGATGTTTCATGAGAGATATTAACACTCTCATAATAGGTACGAAGAGTTTGGTTGACAAACTCAGTTCCATTATCTGTATGAATGTTCCTGACAAGCTTCAATCTAACTTTATCTTGTGAGTGTGCGTTAAGAGCAAGACTCTATGATCGAAATTCTCCTAGATTTGGTTCCTAGCTTTAAGTTTAGGATTCGACATCCAACTTATTGTCGGAAAAGAAAGTAAGCGACATGTAAACGGTTTTCTCCACCTAAAGGGAGCTTGTTGACATAGTGAAATCTCAAGTGGAGTACTTGGGGAGTGGAGTAGGAACGAAGAGGTGTTTCGTTGCCGAACCACTATAAATATAAGTGTCTTGGTTTGATCATTTCTTTCTCTAATTCTTTACATTGTCATTACTTACTTAGCTTGATTAGGTGTTGTTTGATTTATATGTTGGTTGATGTCTTTTACAACTCGAATAAACACAATTTTCTAAGTAAGATTTTTAAAATGCTAATAACCGGTGGTAAAACTATTCACCCCCCCCCCCTTCTAGTTTTACAATTGGTATCAGAAGCAAGGTCACTCAATATTTTTAAAATATATTGTATTTTAAAGCTTGGATCGATCTATGGATTCGACAAATATCTAGAAGGGCAATCTATGCAAAGACCACCACTTTTTGAAAGCGATAGTTTTATTTATTGGAAAAATAGATTCGAGACTATGTTAAATCAAGATCAGTTATTTTGGTGTTATTACCAATGGTAATTTTCAACCTATTATTTAAAATCCAGAAACCAAACTTGATGAGGTTGTCCCTTTTGAAAAACAAACTGATGATCTTAAAAGAAGGCTTGCAAAAAATAATGAAGCCAAAATGGTTATTTACAATGCATTGCCTAGAAAAGAAAATGAACGAATTTTCATGTGTAATAAGCCAAAGAAATTTGGAAAACTTTGTAATGCACCCAACCAAGGTAATAGCCCAAGTCAAAGATAAACAAGATTTGTACCTTATGGTTCAATAATATGAACAATTCATATTTCCGAAGAGAATGATATAGATAGTTCATTGCTAGATTTAATTACTATTTTTACTAGTCTTAAAGTCTTGATGAAGGTTATTCAAGTAGAACTACCGTAAAGGGGAAGTTTCTTAGGGCTCTACATCCTAAATGGAGAGCAAAGGTCACGACGATTGAGGAATCAAAAGACTTGACATCACTATCTCTTGATGAGCTCATTGGAAACCTCAAAGTCCATGAGATGATTATCAAGAAAGACTCCGAAATAGTCAAAGCAAAAGTTGAAAGAAAATCTCTTGCGTTAAAGGCTAAGAAAGAATCTAGTGATGATGAGTGTTCAACTTCTGGTAGTGAAGACGAAGAGTATGCCATGGCGGTAAGAGACTTCAAGAAGTTCTTTAAGAGAAGAGGTAGATTCGTGAGACAACCTCGGAATGACAAAAAGACGTTCCAAAGAAGCCGTGATGACAAGAACGGTAAAAGTGATAGAAAATGCTTTAGATGCGGCGACCCGAATCATCTTATTGGAGAATGTCCAAAACCACCGAAAGACAAGAACCAAAGAGCATTTGTTGGAGGTTCTTGGAGCGATAGCGGTGAAGATGATGATGAGAAGGTCAAAGACGAAACATGTCTTGTAGCTCATGCATCAAGTGAGGTATGTTCCGAATCATCTTACTTTAGTGATGAAAACTCATCAATTGATGATATAGCTTTAGACAACGAATATGACAAGTTATGCAAAATGAGTCTAAAGATAATCACTAAAAACAAAAGGTTAAAAGCTATTAGAAATAGTCTAGAAAATGAGCTTAGAGAACTAAAAGATAAATTATCCACACTCAAGAAAAACAAGGGAGTTAATCTCGAATGTGCAATGTGTCTGGTACTTTAAAATTGAGATGAAAAACTCAAAGATGAATCCACTAGATTAAATACATTTGAAAAGAGTACACATTGCTTGAATGAAATGCTAAGTAATCAAAAACCATCTGGTGATATATTAGGTCTAGGGTTTAATTCATTCAAAGCATCATCTAGTGGAACAAAGGAAATAAAATTTGTAAAATCTCAGAAAAAGGCGTCTTCTGATGGAGGTCCCATAAATAGGGACGGCCCTATAAACATGGGCGGCCCCCTTAATGTTCAGGCGGCCCCCAAAATAAATAAGGGACTGCCACCAGAAACGCCCATATCTGAGAAAAGTGTTTCTTTTCAAAAATCCATTTTGGGTCCTAGACCAAAGCACGTAATTGTAAACAAAGTCAAAGTTCTACTTTTAATGTGGCTATGTGACCAATGAAGTTCAACAATTTTATAAACCATGACAAACAGAGTGGGTTTTCAAAACAAAATTTTAGATCAAAAACTGCACTTCCTAAAAGAGTCAATAATAATTATTCTCGTCCTAAAACACCGCAACCAAGAAGACACGTTGGTCGACAAAACCAACCTCATGGCTTTCCCATAACTTGGAACAACTTTCCATGGCAAAGTTACATGCCATAGGAAATGTGTCTTTCATTCTCACATCCCAACCAATTGCATCAAATGCAAGGGATGTTTGGCACTAACAACTTTGGACCCATGAGATATTGGGGGCCAAATGTTTGAGTTATTGCCTTGGAGTTGACTTGGAGCCCGATGAATGGATCAAGGATAGCGGATGCTCCAAACATATGACGGGAAACCGAAAACTCTTCTCCACTTATAAGGCATACAATGGAGGTAATGTCATTTTCGGTAGCAATCTTCGTGGTAACATCATAGGCAAAGGTACGATTTCTAATGACTCTCTCAAAATAGATAATGTAGAACATGTTGATAACTTAGGATTTAACTTGCTTAGTTAGGACAATCTGTGATATAAGTGTAAAGTAAACTTTCTCTGAACATGATAGTGAAATCACTAAGAATGGTAAAGTCATAGGTAAAGGTATTAGGAAGAAAGGCTTTACTACGTGATGAAATTAGGAAATAGGCCAAAGGATCAAATTTGTCTAGAAACGATTGATGAAAATTCCACTTTGTGGCATAGGAGATTAGGTCATGCAAATATGTGTCTCATTCAATCGTTGGCTTCTAAGGAATTAGTTAGAAACTTACCTAAGCTTAAGTTTGATCAACACTTTTGTGATGCTTGCAAAATTGGAAAGCAAGCTTACGCTAGTCACAAAGCTAAGAACATAGTCTCAACGACTAGATGCTTAGAACTTCTCCACATGGATTTTTTGGTCCATCCGCCGTACGGAGTTACGAAGGAAACCGTTACACCTTAGTCATAGTAGATGACTACTCTAGGTATACTTGGACTAGATTCCTTAAGAATAAAACCGAAGCTTTCGACCAATTCAAAATATTTAGTAAGAAAATCCAAAATCAATTAGGATGTACAATAGTGTCAATAAGAACGACCACGGTAGAGAATTTGATAATGAAGTGCAATTGGAGAGTTTTGTAAATGCCAATGGTATTACTCATATCTTCTCTGTCTACGCACTATCAATCAAATTAGCCTGGTAGAAAGAAAAATAGACACTTCGAGAAAATGAGTAGATATGTTGAACGAACAATCGTTTCCATAAGTTTTGTTTTCCTTAGTGTAATGCAGTAGATACATCAACATATATTCTTAACTGAATCTTAATTAGAGTCATCCTAGGAAAAACACCTTATGAAATCTTGAGAGGTAGGAAACCTACTCTTGACTATTTTAGAGTGTTTGGAAGCATGCGCTTCATTCTAAACACTAAAGACTACCTTACCAAGTTTGACCTAAAGTCTTACGAAGGTGTCTTTCTAGGTTACTTCCAAAATTAGTTAATGCCTATATCTTCTTAATAAACACATAAGCAAAATTGAAGATCACTCAACGTGACATTCGATGAAACTACTCCACCCTCTAAGACCTCACCTTGGTGGTTGATGACTTTGATGAGAAGAAGTTCATTAGGGAAATCGATAAAAAAAAACCTAGAAAATGAGTTGTTGAGGAGGAAAACTTTAGAGGATTGATGAAATAGTCAATATTAAGGAATTAGGAACATCCATTAGAAAATGCCCATAGTTACTTCAACCAAAGAACCCTATAGATCACAAGCCCAAATCAAAAACAACTTTTATTGCTTCATTTCTACCATAGAACCTAAGAATGTTAAATGAAAGGCCTTAGGGATGAAAGTTGGAAAGTGCCATGCAAGAGGATATAAATCAATTCATTTTACTAATGACGTTTTGAAGGAGTCTAGTTCCAAACCTAAGAATATGACTTATTATAGGAACTAAGTGGGTGTTTTAGAAATAAGTTTAGCGAATCGGTGTTGTTTCTCGAAGCAAGGCTTTAGATTAGTGCTCAAGGACCTACAACCAACAAGGTGGGCAATCGATTATGATGAAACTTATGCCCCAGTTGCTAGACTTGAGTCTATTAGAATATTATTAGCTTATGCTTGCGCCTTAGATTTTAAATTATTCCAAATGGATGTAAAAAGTGCATTCCTGAACGGTTTTATCAATGAGGAGGTATACGTGGGCACAACCTCCGTATTTCATTGATTTCGAAAAACCGGATCATGTTTATAAATTAAAGAAAGCTTTATATGGTCTTAAAAATATCCTAAAGCTTGGTATGATAGATTAAAATCTTTTCTTATTAAACATGAATATAAAATGGGAATGATAGATAACACTCTTTTTACTAATAAGATAAGTTCAAATCTCCATATTGTTCAAATATTATTCTCGATGACATTATATTCGGTTCGACTTGTCAAGACATGTGTGATGAATTTGCCAAAATCATGCATGACGAGTTCGAGATGAGCATGTGGGTGAACTTAACTTTCTTCATTGGATTACAAATTAAACAAATGACAAGACGGTATATTTTTTATCAAATCTAAGTATATTAAAGAAATGCTACGATAATTTGGTCCTAAAAGACTCTAAACCAATGAAAAACCCCCCATGTCTCTGTACTACATCTCACGAAAGTTGAAGAGTATGAGTCCGTAGTGTACAGTATCGAGGGCATGTATAGGTAGTTTATTATACCTAACGGCAAGTAGGGCCGGATATCATGTTTAGTGTTTGCCTTTGTGCCCGCTTCCAAGAGGCTCCCAACCCTCTTACCTTGAAGCGGTTAAGCGTATCTTCTGATACATTAAAGGCACTACGTACTTAGGATTATGGTATCCTAAGGGGACCGGCATAGAAATCGTAGTATATGCCGACTCTGATCACGCAAGGAGTATTTTGTGGATCCGAGAAAGTAGCACTAGCGGTATTTGTACGTTCGTGGGATGTTGTTTGACATCTTGGTTCTCGAAGAAACAAACCGCTCTTGCTATATCCACTACTGGTTAATTGTTTTTGGTTACTATATATATATAAATATAAATAAATATATAAATACATATAATAAGGAAACTCAAAAATAATCAATGAAATCCGAGTATAAGAATATTCCCGGGTCGTAGTCCCAACGAGGCGTGAATTTGAAAATCGAGAGTCAATTTAAATATCAATGCTTGAATGGAAAAGATATGGGGTTGAGTTTCTAAAACTACTAATAATATGCAAAAACGAATAAAAGAAAACTCTAAACAAAAGCAATTTAAGAAAAACGCGAAAACGAGAATTTAAACCTAAAACTACGGGAAAGCATAAAAAGGAAAATGATTAACTTAAAATTATACGGGAAGCATAAATAAGGCATAAGAATGAAATCCTAAGTCTACGGGAGCATAAAATTAAGGCAATTAGGCTTAAATCACAAAAACGAGAACGAAAATTAAAAACGAACGCGACTAAAAACCTAAAATATGAAAAACTAATCCTAAAGTGATTTTTTTTTCCTCAAATCTACTCTAGGTGACTAAAAATGAGAATAAAAAAGGACTAGTACTAAAAAACGGTTGCTAAAACGAGCTCGAAAATGAGAAAACAAAAACGGGGTCGAAACCCGTTCTTTAAAAAGTAAAATTTTGCAAAAATGACCCTACGAAAGATTTTCTATTTTTCCTAAGTGCAAGATGACAAAATAAAATTTTCCAAAAAAGAAAAATATTTTTTTAATTTTTATTTAATTTATTATAATTAAAAAACAGTTTAAAGGAAAATAAATGATAAAAAATATTAAATGATTATAAAAAATTCTGAAAAATTCATGGAAAGTGCATTATACTATAAAGATCCTATGAAAATTGAAAACTGGAAAAGTGCTTAACGAAAAAGCTGAGAAATAAGCTAAAAAGCTCGATTAAGCTTATTAGGCCAAAACGCCTATAAGAATTTAATTGTGCATCATTAAACCAGATGGCCCTACTGGCGCTACTGGTTAATGAGTGTGTTGTGTGGGACGTTGGTTATAAAGGGGGGAGGTCTCAGGTTCGATTCCTGGCCTCTTCCCTTTTTGCTAATTATTTTTTTTCTTTTTTTTAGAAACTTGTAAAAAACTAAAAAATAAGTAACTTTAAAAAAAGAGAAAAAAAAGTTTTTTTAAAATAAGCTGAAAAATGAGCACTAACAGTAGCAGACCACTATTTTTTTTACTAAATGCTAAAATAAGACTAGTGGGCTTTTATGGACTTTTAAGCAAATGTATAAAAGAAATAAGCAAAACAGATTAATGACTATACTAAATAAGCATTAAGCAACTAAATAAACACAAACTAATAAGCAAATAAGCAGGGAATTTAAGCAACATAAATAGCAGACTACACTATAGGCTAAATCCTAATGGCTAAACTGTAAAGGCACTTAAGGGAAAATAAGCTAAAGGAAAGGAAAGCTAAGCTAAGGCAAGGGTGATCTTAATCTAATAAGCTACCTAACTCAAAATAAGCAAAGTAAAAAAAATAAGCCAGAAATCTCAAGTTAAGCTATAAGCAGCCTAGGGGCAAAACAGTCAAAATGGCTCTTTTATGCTTAAAAATAAGCACAAAAAGAGAGGACTTAAGGCCTAAGGCTTATAGGACTTATAGACTAGCTTATGGGGATCCTAGAAATGCAAACAACAATAAGAATTTTAATAAAAAATAGGCAAGAAAAAGGGGGGCAAATAAGCTGGTTTGCACCAGGGGAGATTTGGCAAGTTAGAAGGGCTTATTTGCAGCCTATTGATAAGCAATCTAATAATGCTTTAAATGAAAACTTAAGTTAAAACAGATGAACACAAGCTCCTAATGAGCTCGTGTTCAAAAATTGGAAAACTAAAAACATCTTTTAAGGTCTGAATTTTAAAAGTGAAAAGGGGCCTCTTGAAAACAACTATGGTGACTTGACAGTGTTGACAAGTTAAAAGGAAACTTAAGGGGACAAGCTAAGCTAATTTGGACACTAAAATGACCTAGGAAAACAGGTTAAAAAGGATGGTTGGGAAGCTTAACCACATAAGCTCTTCATAACTATTTTCGGTTAAACAGTTTTAAAGTGCCTATAGAAAACTTTAAAAAACATTTTAAAACTTAAAAGACTTAAAAAACCTAATCTACTGACCAAATAAAGACTCATGAATTTGACCCATATGACCCAAAGTGAGTCTTCCTTTGACCCGTTTTAAAAACTTAACCCAAACACCCCTTTAAACACTTTTAAACCATTTGCTAACTTATAAACATGGAATTTAAGCTTACAAACTTAGTTAACAGGTTGATGTAAGATCATATGACCACAAATTAACAGGTTTAACAGGATTAAAAACACTTAAAAAGCAACAATGAATGAACAGTAACCAAGAACACTTTTTTTTGCAATTAAACTAAAAATTTCATTAAACATAAAAAAAGGGTTACAAAGCTTTTAAAAGTAAATGAGACAGAGACAGAAATTTAAAGACATTAAACATAAAAATACATTTTAAAAGAAAAACTAAAAACTAAAACTAACTACTACTGTTCATTGTCTTCCATCTTTTTATATGCTGTTGAGTCCTTAGCTATTGTGTTTCTTGTGCTTTCATTGTGAGGAGAAAACAAGCTTTATCTTGGCCCTTCATTTGCCTTGCTGCCCAATCATAAATCACAGCCCTTCATTCGTTTGCCCAATAGAAAAGTTTAGGATTGCCAACATGGCTTTGTAGGTTTGTGGGTGTGGGGTGAGGTTAGTTTTGTCGTGGGGTGAGTTTTGGACAGTAGTTGCAGGTGAAACACACGCAATGTGTGTGTTGTGAATTTGGCGGGAATGGGGGAAAGAGATATACAGTAATTCAATTCAGGGGTGAAGTTTGGTGAGTGTACAAGTTTGGTCCCTCAAGTATATATGTTTCTTTGCAATGGCAGTCCATGTGGGGGGTGAAATTTTTAGGGGATGGCAGGTTTGGTCCCTCAACCTTTACATGTTATTTGCATAGTTAGTCCCTGGAAGGACTAACGGGAGTTAAGGGACAAAGGGCATAAGGTATAACGGCCGTTAAAAGGGTCTTGGTTTGGTTTTGGGCTTAGTTATGGGCCGGGTGTATAAAAGGGAAAAATGGGTTTTGGGCTATTTATGTTTGTATAAGGCTTATAAGATTTTTATATAAAAGCTTAATGGGCTGTCCCGGCCTATTGAATGGGTCCGGGTTGGCCCATTAACTTTTTCTTTGGTTTCGGCTCAGTCTTTGACTTCTCGGGTTTGACTTTGACTTTGACTTTAGTTGATTTTGACTTTGTCTTTTTCACACTCTTTCCGTTCCGTGCTTGGTTTTGTCGGGTTTGGCTTCGTTTTTCGTCTTTTAGTGAATATTTGGTACTTGCACAGTACAAACACAAAAACAAGCATATTTATGGCATTTTATGTGCGTTTTTGGTCATTTAAGTCCGATTTTAATGGTGAAAGGTATGTGTAATTATCGCATCCCATAATCCCCCATATAAGGAAATTGCATCTCCTCACGCAATGCTATGAAGTAAGCACTTATAAAACTAAAATCTTGATCCCCCTCGACTAATTACCTCGAACAGTAGCTAAGTGTTCATCGAGGGGAATTAAAGAAATCAATAGCTTCGACAAGCCCCGTTTTTACCATTTTATATATATATATATTCTTATTCCTACACATATTTTTGTATTTTTCGTATTAAGCAACTAACTACCTTATTTTGACTAGTTTATTTCTTTAAACTTTTAGGGATCATGGAACAAGATGCATTTCGATCCGAGAATGCCCCAAAAAGGATAAATTCATCGTTCCCGACTTTTCACTTATTCCAAAACAAGCTTAAAACAAAATCACCGTCAATTATGAGTTAAGATGCTAACACTACTCATATTTGCAACTTGTAAGCTTTTCACTCCCGACAATTATTGTATCTTAGGTGTATGTGCTATTTTGAATTTCAACTTTGGATCAATGTTTTGCAAATTTCTATGCTTCACGTTCCACCCGAGAATAATGAGTTTGAAGGCGAGATCATCCCATGTAGCGAATTTCGTCTCGGCCACATCACCACATTGCGGTTTAAGAAAAAAATCGTTCCACATCTCGTAAAATTGACCAGGTTTTGACACCCCACAGAGATCTAGTATCGGACTCAGGACTTAGGTTCATTAAACTTCGTAGTTTTCCGTTATAATACATAGCTTATAAAATAGAATAACCAAAGTTACACCCCACAGAGACTAGTATCGGGACTCATGGACCTTAGGTTTCAAAAACTCTCAAGTTTCCCGTATATACATAGCTTATAAAATAGAATAGTCAAAGTTCAAAAACATATTTGAATTTAACAAAAAAAGACCTTTTATTTATTAATTCACACTTAATATTAAACATTGATGCAATTGTAACCCTCGACCTTTTAGAAGGCTGCAACATCGGTTGTGAGCCGGCAAGATACAACAAACTTTTATCAGCCCACAATTTATATTTATTATATATTTCATTTTTCATCATGATTTATTTATTTATTTATTTATTTATTATTATTATTTTTTTGATATAGAGAATACTTCTTTTTGAAAAATTCAAGTATAAATTTGAACTAAGGTTAAAGTTTTTCCTATATACTACATAAAAATTATTGATTTAAGTTTAATCTCCAAAAGTAGCACGTATATTAATCAGGTTAAGAGCTTATGGGAGAAAAAGCGACAAATTACACACATGAGCTCTTAAGATTTCCAAATAATCCTTGTTTAGCATCCTACTCATAATTAACACTATCATTTTTCGTTCTTCGCAAATATTCGCGAACGCTTAGTCTAAAAGTTAAGGAACAAGCTAGAGCTCAACACGCTCGATCGAGTCAAAATTTACTCTTATTCTACCCAGCAGGAAAGTCAAAATTGTGACAAAACAATTATTTTATTTTTGAATTTTTTTAAAATTTTTGCATTTTTTTTTGAAATTTTGGTGGTAAAAACAGGATTACGTGAAAACAACAGCTGTAAGCACAATCAAATCGAAGATCCCCCCATACTAGAATGAAACATTGTCCTAAATGTTTTACGAAAGGTCTCTACGTAAATCATAAGTTGTTTATTAAGTATGCTTAAAGAAAAACGTTAGTCGATAAGATTTGGATATCGGATTCCCAAAATGAAGCTGAGGATTTGAAGCTCTTGTGATCGAAGGACAAAAACCGCGAGCACGAGAGGCTTCAAAATCCGGGCAATCCTGGACAATACAGCACAAAACACAAAACATGGAAAAGGAAAGAGGCAAGCCTCCTCACAACAAAAACACATATTCATTACTACTAAGCTAGCATACTACTACTACGGGTAAACTAGGATAAGCATGGGGTGCCTCCCATGAAGCGCTTGTTTAGGGTCACTAAGCTTGACCCAATCCCTAAATTTAATTGTCCTTAGGGAAGGTTTGGAGATCCGGGATATCCTTAGCAAGGACATCCACTCTAAAATAGTGCTTAAGACGATGACCATTTACTTTGAAGTTTGGCCCGGAGTTTTAGGATAACTCAAGAGTGCCATACGGAAAGACTTGAACAATGGTAAATGGTCCTGACCAGCGGGATTTCAACTTGCCGGAGAAAATTTTCAATCTTGAGTTAAAGAGGAGGACTTGATCACCGACGTTGAAAACGCGGTTTTTGATCTTTGCGTCATG
>BQNB010149577.1:0-16151 GCA_026074375.1 Tanacetum coccineum | reverse complement strand
ATACATGCTAAAAGGATGTCCAGTCTTTTTGGCAAACGTTACTACAAAGGAGACCGAAGAAAAGTTAGAGAAGAAGCGACTTGAGGATGTACCGATAGTTCGAGATTTTCCTAATGTATTCCCTGAGGACTTGTTGGGTCTTCCTCTGACTCGACAAGTGGAATTTCTAACTAAAAGAACTATCTGACAAGGGATTTATAAGACCCAGTTCCTCACCTTGGGGAGCTCCAGTCTTGTTTGTTAAAAAGAAGGATGGATCGTTTCGAATGTGCATCGACTATTAGGAACTAAAAAAGCTGACAGTAAAGAATCGTTATCCACTCCCAAGGATCGACGATTTGTTTGATTAACTATAAGGATCTAGTGTTTATTCTAAGATAGACTTGCAATCAGGTTATCACCAACTTCAAGTACGAGAGGAGGATATTCCAAAAACGGGTTCAGAACGCGGTATGGTCATTACGAGTTCCAAGTTATGCCATTTGGTTTGACGAATGCACCAGCGGCGTTTATGGACCTCATGAACCGCGTGTGCAAGCCATTTTTGGATAAATTTATGATTGTCTTTATTGATGATATCCTTATCTACTCCAAGAAGAAGAAGGAGCATAAAGAACACATTCAGGCAGTTCTGGAATTGCTAAAGAAAGAGAAGTTGTATGCTAAGTTCTCTAAATGTGAATTTTGGATTCCTAAGGTATAATTTCTCGGACACGTGATTGATAGTCAAGGCATTCACGTGGACTCCGCCAAAATCGAATCCATAAAGGACTGGAAATCTCCTAAAACGCCAACAGAGATTCGCCAATTCTTAGGTCTCGCTGGGTATTACCGAAGATTCATCGAAGGATTTTCAAAGATTTCCAATTCGATGACCAAACTTACTCAGAAAGGAGTTAAGTTAGATTGGGGTGACAAACAGGAACCCGCCTTCCAGTTATTAAAGTAGAAGTTATGCAGTGCGCCAATTCTGGCTTTACCTAAGGAAAGCGAATATTTCGTAGTCTATTGTGATGCATCGCATAAGGAATTGGGTGCTGTAGTAATGCAAAGAGAGAAAGTAATTTCTTATGCATCACGCCAATTAAAAATTCATGAGAAGAACTATACAACTCATGATTTGGAACTTAGATCGGTAGTGTTTTCTCTGAAACTTTAGAGACACTATTTGTATGAAACCAAGTGTATAGTGTTCACGGATTACAAGAGTCTACAACACATTCTTAATCAAAAGTAGTTGAATATGAGGCAGTGTCGTTGGTTAGAACTGCTCAGTGATTACGACTATGAGATCCGTTACCACCCGGGGAAAGCGAATGTTGTTGCTGATGCTTTGAGCAGGAAGGAGAGGAGTAAACCATTAAGAGTTCGAGCCTTAGTAATGACTATTGGCTTGGATCTTCCTAAACAAATCCTGAATGCTCAGACTGAAGCACGAAAACCATAGAACATCAAGAACGAAGATGTTGGAGGCATGTTGGTTGAAAATTCTAAGGATCCGGAGAAATTTAGAACAGAAAAATTGGAACCTCGTGCGGATGGAACTTTATGCTTCAATGGCAGGAGTTGGTTACCATGTTATGGTGACTTGAGGACTGTGATTATGCACGAGTCCCACAAGTCAAAATATTCTATCCATCCGGGTTCTGACAAAATGTATCAGGACATGAAGAAGCTATATTGGTGGCCCAATATGAAGGCCAACATCGCCACCTATGTTAGCAAATGTCTGACGTGTGCCAAGGTCAAGGCAGAACATCAAAGGCCATCAGGATTGTTGGTACAACCCGATATACCTCAATGGAAGTGGGACAATATCACTATGGATTTTGTCACGAAGCTTCCTAAGTCGTTACAAGGCTACGACACCATTTGGGTGATTGTCGACCGACTCACTAAGTCCGCAATCTTTGTACCGATGAGGGAAACTAATCCCCTAGAGAAACTGGTAAGAATGTATCTAAAGGAAGTGGCCACGAGGCATGGAATCCCCGTCTCAACTATTTGTAACCGTGTGTGACCCTAGAATTCGCATCAAACTTTTGGAAGTCCCTTTACAGAGCTTTGGGTACTAACTTGGACATGAGTATTGCATATCATCCATAAACCGATGGGCAAAGCGAGAGGACTATTCAAACTCTCTAGGATATGCTGCGTGCCTGTGCGATCGACTTTGGAAAGGGTTGGGTTAACCATTTGCCATTAGTCGAATTCTCATATAACAATAGCTACACTCTAGTATCAAGGCTGCACCATTTGAAGCCACATGACGACAAAAGTGACGTATCACCGTATGTGTTAACCGGTTGACCAGTGCAACTCACTGTCAATAAATATGTTCAAGAAACAACCTAGAAGAACATCCATATCAAGCAAAAGATGCAAGTCGCCCGTTGGATAGACAAAAGAAGTTTGCCAATATTAAAAGCGTAAGCCAATGTAGATTTCAAGTTGCAGATAAAGTTAGCTATAAGGTTTTAGCCTTGGGAAAGGGTCATACGTTTTGGAAAATTTGGGGAAGGTTGAACCCTAGGTACGTTGGACCCCTTTCAAGGTGTGTTGGAAAAGTGAGTGGATCCGTTGCTTACAATGTTGAGCTTCCTCGAGAGCTGAGAGGGTTCATATACATTTCATGTACACAACTGAAGAGTTTATGCTGACGAACCAATACCAATCCGTTGGATGGACTTCACTTAGATGACAATCTTCAATTCGTCGAGAAAGCCATTAAAATCAGTGATCGGAAGTTAAACGAATTGAGGCGGATCCGTGTCCAATTGTCAGGTTCGATGGAACATCAAGGTGAGGTCCTGAGGTTTTCACCTATGGGAACGTGAAGGACAATTCTGAAAAAAATCCACACCTCTTCACAAAGACAGCATCGTCGTCAAGTGCCGCTTCTTAAGCCTTGAGGACAAGGCTCATTTAACGGGGGAAGACTATAACACCCCGTGTTTTAGGTCAATTTGACGACATCAATAAATTCACTAATTATTTTTAGTATTGTACGCGTTTTCTTTTAAATCGTAATCGTTAAGTTAAATCGTGTAAGTTAAAATTATTGTTCAATGTAAACGGGCATCAAACAATTAAATGTTTACATCAAGCAAGTGTTAAGTAATTATTTTGAGGATAATAATTAACTTTGTTCATTATTTTTATTGGTTAACGTAAAGTTGGTTTACGTTTTGGCGATAAAATACGTTATGGCATTCCCCGTAATTCACCAAAACTTTTCTACGCTTCACAAATACCCACTATTATAACCTAATACTCAAAAATTACAAAAAAAGAATCATAACATATGGATATATAACCGGATATAGGTGGAGAAATACAAAGATTTTATCTTAGAAAACACCATTCCTAAATTTCATGGGATGTTCTCTACTTTTAGGAACCAAGAGTCATTTTCTTACCAAGCCTAATAGTGAACTTGACCAAGAATTTCCTTAAGACCCTCCTTATGTCTTTTGACTAGTCTATACTATATAGAGGTGCTTCTAACTATGTAAGTAATTCATACACTCATATACAAGAAAAAAGTTTTACCTTCTCTCCTTTTGGCTCCTTTAATCCACGGATACAAAATCAACCACCACCAAAACATACAAAATTTTATTACAACAATCAAAACATACCTACAGTGATATCTAAGGCAGACCAAAGTATTTAGAAGGTTGGTAAGGATAAACAAGGTGATAATCAACAAGAGTCAAATTAGGGATTCATTTGAGGAATTAGGGTTTCAAGTCTTGCAAGTTAGAGGTTCAGTGCTAAATAAGGGTTTAGCTCTATTGTGTTCACACCACTCATCATATAAAGGTCCTTTAAAACTCTATTATTCCTTTACATTATGATTTTTACATATAATATATTATAAATTGATATATATATATATATAAATATATATATATATAATATATACAAAATATAAAAATACATATATATATTATACATATATATAATATACCTATAAATATAATATATAAATAGTATAATATTCTATGTAGCAAATCACCATTTAGGATGCTTATGAGCATGTAAAATGAATTTTTACTTGTGATTATGGTTTTATATACTTGTACATGTGATATATTAATGATTAATACATGTATGTTGATGAATAATAAGTAATTTTTTGAAGTGTTGGTTTAAATAAATATAAGTGTATGTAAGGTTAATGGAACAAAAGTTAACTTATTATAAGTATAAGAAAAAGTGTTGTAGATGACTTGATACCATGGACATTTTTGACAAATTGTTTTAGTTAGGACGAGAAGGACTCAATAATATATAAGACCTATGATAGTAAATGGTTGTGGTAAGGGCAATATAGACTGTATTTGGAGTTTTAAAGTATGAAACTATGATAAAACAAGTGGTGTATTAAATAAATTAAACATAACTAACAAAAAGGGGCTGTTTTAAATTCGAAATTTAAAACATATATTTTATATTTTATTAAAATACTACATCTCATGAGGATTCCAAAAAGGTATAAACGTCTAAAACCGAATTATAACCGAAGGAGAAACCCTAATTACAATTTATTACGAAAATTAAAAGAGCGTTTTATAAGAGAAATTTATATAAAACAAGTTATAAAAATACTTTATATATATACGTTATGTATTATTACCATATATACATATATTAGGATTCTAAAAACAATAAAATAATCGTAATTTTCAATTAATAACGAAAGGAGATTATGAATATTCGTCGAGTTTACTATAATAAATACTTTTAATAAACCAATTTTTATAAAGTTACTTTTTTTTTTTTTCATCTCAGACAGAACATTTTGAAAACATCATTAATTTGATAAAACTTTAATAAGCAAAGACAGACTCTAAAGAAACACTAAAACGGAGTTATACGAAAAAAATACACATTTAACGTGTTTTTACGAATAACAAAAATCTATTAAAAATAAATTTATTGACTGTCACATGAAATGGTAGTAAAAACCACTCTTCACAGAGAACTAAAAATATAAAAGTAATATTTTGATAACTCTCTTAGATACAAAGAGTGACATAAGAAACGGGCTTAAAACAAAGAAAATTGCGTCGTTTTGCTATTGAGATATTTATAACTTTTAACTTTATAATACTATTTCATAAACGTCAATTAGATGGGTGATGAGTCGACTAATAGAATTAATAAATGGTAAGTATTTATTCAAAAGCTTAGTACTATATACGGCCTAAAATTAATTAGGTTCCCTTCGGCGTTTTATCTGACGTATTTACTGTGATATAATTGAGTTATCTATACACCAAGGTGAGTTCAAAGCCTCTGTTTTACATTTTAATGATTTTACAAGTTTGGGGTGAGGAAACATATGCATGTTTCAATTGGACTCAATGGAGCATTTCACATTACTATTACTGTGTTTACTAAGTAGTGATAACCCATCTGAGCCCATTATCATAAACTGTCAATTACTGTTGTGAGCGCGAATATTATAAATAGATCTATTTGGGATTGACATCCCCGTTCGGGTGAGTCATGCTCACTGTGCCGGTTTGCCGGACAACGAACGTATACCATGTCGGACATCTAGATGTTGCGGGTTAGAACATCATCACGTGGCAAATGTGTGCATCTATATTGCATTTCATAACATGTCAGCTTCAGTGTCCATGAGTTAGGAAAACGAAATTACAAATATATGATGTTTGCATCTGTTGCAATTTATCATGAGGAAATCTGATGGCGCGGACCTACATTATACATTTTATAAACCTAATGAATATCACACAACTATATGTTGACGTTTGTAAGCAATGATTTTTTATGAGGATCAATAAGGCACAGGTGCAAGGGATACATTGGTGTTTAGAATTTAGATGTCATGCATTAAAAGTTTCGTTCGCAGATACAATTTTGTATATCTATTTTGGGCTAGAATCTTTGAATTTAAACAATTTGAACAAGATGAGCTTTCGGCTTTGTAACAAACAGTTTGTTAAATCCAATGTATCAGTTTTTTAAACGTGCTTTGTAATGGTCCGTTCTTATATATATCTTGTGTAAAATGATTCTATGAAGATACCACCCCCAACCCATATTCTGCTGCGACCCAATTTGGGGGTGTTACAGGAATTGTTCAAGGTACTGATGCGGAAATGACTGAAGCTCAACAAGGGAATGAAAATTTAGAGGCTACTCAAGAACAAGTTGTTGAAGATGCCCATGTGACAATTTTTACTTTTCCGAAAAAGACAGAAGTCCCTGTTACTAGCTCTTCTCGCTCATTCGACTTGGCATCTAAATTCCTAAATTTTTTAGATATTCCTCACACGGAAGAAAATATACAACGATGCATGAAAGAGTGTCCTCCACTAGATATTCCATGTCCACCATGAAGTCCTAAACTCACGGCACCCACACTCCTACAAAACCATTTTCAGTATCCTTAAATCATCACCGGTTTCACAAACATTCCTCAATCATCACATACCTTCACTCCTACACCAATACAGACTACACCCACTCCTCCGCCGACAATTGAAACTACAAATCCTATATCTAATCTTCCTGATTTGCATTAGTCTTTTGATTCAAGGATAGAATTAACATCAATGGAAAAGACGGTTGCGAAAATTAGAGAAAGATCCTCAACAACACAAGTGACATCGTTAGTTGATGAACATCATAGACCCAATGGCAGAAACAGAAGAAGAATCAAGTACTTACATCAAGTCCTTCACGCAAGAACACAAAGAACAAGTACAAGTTTAGCTCCTCAGATTTCTTCCCTAGGAAGGTCAACTTTCGCACCACCTGTGATCAAAAAATTTGTTTCACAAACACGTGATGAAGTTACTCTAGCAAAGGCGTCTTCTCAACCACAATCTAATTATGAGGCTACTTCTACACTTACTCAATTTGAGTTAAAGAAGATTCTTCTAGACAAAATAGAGAAAAGTGAATCATATCTGACGGCTCCTGATATTGGCTAAAATATACATATTTTATACCCCGAAAAACACCATAAAAAGGCTAAAAACACTAAAATATAGATAATTATGTTGCAAATATGTTTGTGTTAATGAGTGCTTTATATGGACTTATACAGGTAAAAAGGATTGAAAACGAAGCAAAAACGGTAATTTTCGGGTGACTTTCGACGACGTTTTCACATTTATCGAGGTCCAAACGAAGTCGTGAAAATTCCTCGATCACACCATTGGAAAGAGCACGAAAAAACGAGTCCAACGGTACCGGCCTTTCATATTTTACCCTTTTTATTTTGAACCTTTTTTGTCCCTGTTTGAACCTTTTATCTTTAATAACCAGCCAAGATTAAAAAGGGGTCTTATATATAATTTTGCATTATATAACTAAAGCTATGCTCTAGCCCAGCCGCAAAGCCATGATGCTTGTATATCCAAGGGGTCTCTAGAGTTCGATATCTTGTGGGGAGTTTATTCCCTCACGACCCGAATCTCGACCCGACCCGGCCCAGACCCGATCCAGACCCGGCCCAACTCCCGACTCACCCGTCCCAGACCCCGACCAGACCCGGCCCAAACCCGACCCGATATCCGCCTCACTACCCGGGTCTGACCCGGCGGTTTGACTCACCGTACGACCACCTTTGACCGGTAGGTTGACCGTGAGGTCCGGCGGTGGTCAACGGTGGTTCCGCCACGTTTGACCCGTCGTTGACCGCGCGCCGAGTTGACTGGTGTCGGCGTGTTAGACCACCAGTTGACCACCGTTGACCACCGTCGTTGACCGCCGTTGACCGGTGGTCCGACGGCGGATATTTTTTTTTTTTTTTTTTTTTGTTGACCGGCGGTTGACCAACGGCGGGGGTGAACAGTGAAAATGCCACGTGGCTCCACTTAGGTGGTGACACGTAGCGCTTCTAATGATTGGTGTCAGACTGTGCAGGTGGCAGGTACGAGGTACTGTAGCAGTACGAGGTTGGCGAACACGTCATACGGAGTGTACTGTAGCAATGACGGACTGGACCATTCGAGGTGACACGTGCACGTCTGTGTTCAGTACGAGGTACTGTAGCGTCAGGCGTGTGCAATAATGAGGCGGTAGTACGAGGTACTGTAGCAGTCCGAGGTGTCAGTACACGTCAGTACGAGGTACTATTCAGGTGACGGCTGGACCAATCAGGGCACTGGCGTGTGTCAGTACGAGGTAGGCGTGTGCAATAATGAGGTGGTTGGTGGAGTGCAAAATGACCAAAATACCCCCCAGATCTGGATTATGAGTGGCTGTGTACCTAAAAAGACGAAATTGCCCTCACCTACTTGGGGTTATAAATACTACACGCATCAGCTCATTTGGTGTTAGAATTTGGTGTGTTAGATTTTAGGAGATTTTAGAGAGAGAATTTAGAGTGAGATTTAGTTTATTAAATTAGTAGTATAGGTTAGTTTTAGGAGTAGTATAGTTTAGTATTTAGCTTATTGTAAAAGCTTTTAAAGCTTATTTAGCTTATTGTAATCAAGATTTTTTGAGCTTATTAATGAAGATATTTAAGGTTGGTTTTTATTTAATGCTTATTATTTCTTGATGCTTATTTTTTATGCTTATTCTTCTACTCTTTCTCTTCTTTTGCTTATTTCTAAATAAGCTCATGCTTATAGCTTATTTTTGGATCCGATCTCTTAAGCTTATATTCTAATAAGCTTCTTTAATAGCTTATTTAGACTAGCTTATTTTATATTGTTTTTGATTTAGAGCTTTTCGAGTGAGCTTATTTTAGCTTATTTTCGAGTGCTTATTTTTTTTTTTAATTCTAGCTTATTTTTCTTAGATCTAAATCCTTAAATATACCCGATCCGAGTTCACTTGATTGAACACCTTAGTTTCGGGTGGATTTAGATCTAAAGTTTTCATCTTTTTATTAGCTTATTTTGTTCTAACTTTTCATGTCTTATTTCTTATTCCATCCTTCTACATCTAAGGCCGGAGCTTAAGGGTCTTATAAGGTTGATAAATAAATAAGGTTTTGATCTTTATAGTTTTTATGAAAATAATTAGTGGATAAAGTTGACACCTTTATTAGCTAATTAGTAAAGTAAAAGCTTTAAAGTGATAAACTTATTTGTTTATTAAGTTTGTAAGATCGGGTGGTTTTATATCATTGCGGTTCTTCATTCGGTTACCCTTTTTCCCTTTTTAATACTAGTAGTTTAGAATTATTAGCTAAAAATGTTTATGTTTGATCTTATGATTGTTGCTAGTTTATTTGTTATGATTAGTGAGTAGTTCATTAGTGCTTGCTAAGTGATTAGTGATTTGGAATTTAGGTGCGGGTTTAAAAAGGTTTAAAAAATTAATAGTCATTAGAATTTTCCAATTTTCATACCGTCATTTACTTTTAATACAATTTAAATACTTGTCATTTAAATTACTTTACTTTACTTTACTTTATTTGTCATTTAAATTTCTTGAAATTTGTTTTCGAAGGATTTTAATTCGTTAAACCTTAAACCCGCACTTAATGAACATTTCACGTCACTTAGCAAGCATTTTCGTCATTTATATCTTTTAGATCAATTTTAGTATAATCTTGTAGTTTTTAATCTTAAGATTAATATTAGTTTAATTTTTTTTAGCTTAAAAATAGTTTAAATTCAAAAGTTTAGTTTCCCTTTTATATGCTTTTCCTTTTAGTAGATTTAAAAAAAAAACCAAACCCAAAAACTTAAGTGATAATCAAGCTCGATTCTCAACATTCCTTTGAATTTCCATTCACTTCTCGCCGAGGAAACGACCCGGGAGGTTTTTGATAATTGCTTTGGTTAAAAGCGATTTTCTAGAACCCGACGGAAAATACTCACTATACTATAATTGTTTCTATCCTTATTAGTACGTATTTATATATTATATATTTTATACGTGTTAGTTTGGACGGATCAATTTTTGGCGCCGCTGCCGGGGAGAGGTGTAGCGATTTTTACGGGATTCTTCGGGAAGTTTATTTTCGTGCTAAAAAATATAAAAATCCAAAAATATTTTTCTTCTTATTTTATTTTTATTTTTCCTTTTCTTTTATAAATATTAAAAAATTCCAAAAATATTTTTTTTCTTTCTTATTTTTTCTTTTCTTATGTATCATTTTCAAAATCTTAAAATATTCTCCTTTATCCTCTTATCCGTTTAATTCTTTTCTTTAACCCTCTAATTGTTTAATTCTTGATGTCGACATTCGGATTTTATCCGTGTTATAATTGTGGAAGGACAAACGAATTCCCACAATGCCCGTGTTCGACTTGTGAGATGTGCGGTTTTTACCTTAACGACGAAAGTTTGTCTAATTGTTAATCGTCTCCAATTTTTTTTCGTCAACTTCCGAATTTCTCCGATCACTATCACAAATATTCGACCTCATTTTTGTAATAATTGTGGGTAACAAATCATTTACGGATCGGTTTTGATAGTCCATCACTAGTCCAGTTTAATTCTGAACCGGAACCGTGTAACAATCAAAACTTTAGTGATAACCATGAACCATATGATTTACAAAATGAATGTCAATATATTTGTTGTAAATGTGGAGGTCCACACGACAGTTTCCAATGTACACAATTATGGTGCGATAACGATGAGCCTATTTGCGAATATTGCGGGGGATATCATATGGATTATCAATGTACTCAACCCTCCGAAGAAATAGAGAAAATCAATCGAAGGACGCAAGAACGTGGAATTGAGATTTGTCAGCAAAACGAAGAGCTAAATCGAGTACATGAGGAAACGATGCAAATATTGCGAGAATTGATTAAAATTCAAGATGAGAAACGAATCGCCGAGGAAACGACCCGGGAGGTTTTTGATAATTGCTTTGGTTAAAAGCGATTTTCTAGAACCCGACGGAAAATACTCACTATACTATAATTGTTCTTATCCTTATTAGTACGTATTTATATATTATATATTTTATACGTGTTAGTTTGGACGGATCAATTTTTGGCGCCGTTGCCGGGGAAAACGAATAAAATATATTTTATACTTATTCCCCAAACCAAGGAGATTACTATCCTGGAATTCAAAAAGATCTTAAAGTTGTTGAACCAAAGAAGTCTTCACTCGAACCAAAAGAACTGGGTAGAATAGAATAAATTTTGACTCGATCGAGCGTGTTGAGCTCTAGCTTGTTCCTTAACTTTTAGGCTAAGCGTTCGCGATTTTCGCGAAGAACGAAAAATGATAGAGTTAAGTATGAGTAGGGTGCTAAACAAGGAATTATTTGGATTTATAAGAGCTCATGTATGTAATTGTGGCTTTTTCTCCCAAAGACTCCTAACCGGAATAATCATACGTGCTTTTTTGGAGATTTAAACTTAAATCAACAAGTTTTTATGTGGTATATAGCAAAAATTTAGTCTTTGTTCAAATTTATACTGAATTTTTCAAAAAGAAGCTTCTCTTATATATTAAAAAAAAATAAGAATAAGAATATATATATATATATATATATATATATATATATATATATATATATATATTATATATTTGGAAAGAATGAAATGATGAAATTAAAAAAATTTATTATAATAATTAATATAAACTGTGGGCTGATAAAACTTTACTACTCTTGAGGGGGGCTTCCCTTAGACAACGATGTGTAGTCTTTAAAGAAAGCCCATAGTAAGAATAAAAATCCGAGACTGATAAATAAGTTTTTTTGGGGATGCATATTGCCGGCTCACTATACCGCTGTTGCAGGCTTCTATAACAGGCTCGGAGGGTTACATTATGCATTAATGTTATGTTTAATATTAAGTGTGAATTAATAAATAGATCTCTTTTTGTTAAATTTAAATATGCTTTTGAACTTTGACTATTTCATTTTAAGCTATGTGGTAAACGGGAAACCTGTGAGTTTTTGAAACCTAAGGTCCGTGAGTCCCGATACTAGTCTTTGTGGGGTGTCAAAATCCTTGTCACTTAGCCGCAAAGTTGGGATGTGCCGAGACGAAAGTCGCTACATGGGATGATCTCGCCTTCAAACTCATTATTCTCGGGTAGAACGTGAAACATAGAATTTTGCAAAACGTTAATCCATAGTTGAAATTCAAAATAGCACATTCACCCAAGTAATATAATTGTCGGAGTTGAAAAGTTCACAAGTTTGCATATATGTGTAGTGTTAATTTAACTGATAATTACGGTGATTTCGTTTTAAGCTTGGTTTGGGAGCTAGTGGAAAAGTCGGGTACGATGAATTCTATCCTTTTTGGGAATTCTCGGATCGAACTGCATCTTGTTCTATGATCACTAATGATTTATGGAAATTAACGAAAGTCGGAATAGTCTATGTAGTTGCTAAAAAAATGGCAAAAAGCTTTTTGAAAATGGGAAAAATAGGGTGTTTTAAAAGTGTGATTTCTTAACTCTCCCCACAAAAGTCTTTGCTGCTTTTTAAAGATTTAGTTTGGAGAAGTTTTAAGGTATTTGGTTTTAGGGCATATAATATTGCGTGAGGACACGGCAATCACTTAGTTTGGGAAATTTTGATATGTGAGAAATCACATATCCTTCCTATATCAAAAATGGCCTTAAAATGATCAAAATGTGCAAAAATATGCTTGTATTTGTGTATTTTATTATTTGTGATGTGTAGGTACGGATATAGCAAAAATTACAAGAAAATGGTTAAAACCGGGCAAACACAGACACGGGAACGGATAGAGTACACAAGAGTCGGGAGATTGCTATCAATGGTCAACACTTGGTCAACTATGGTCAACATGCTTAATGGCAAAATCCTCGAAATACCATAAAAACCCTTAATGTTAGATCATAATACAAAAATAGTCCCTAAACCCTAACACCGTTATCTCCTTTTTATTAAAGATATAATGGTCGTTATCTCTTATATAAACCTAAAACCAATTAAACTGTCCAATTTCTTTTATTAATATCCTAAGCCTAGGTCAAAGCCCATCCCCACTCAGTCAAATATCAAACGTATAATAAGGTAAAAAGAAAAGGCACGAAAAGTTGTTTCTACTGTTCATCATCTCCCTCAATTAACCCTGCATCAAAAACAAAGGGTAAATCCTAATTTACTACGTGGCTAAAAGATTCGAGTACTAAACCACGGCTCAGCAAAGCAAAACGTCACATCTCAGCTATGATTGGTCAAGAAGGATCCATGAATGACACGGTGGATTGCAAATCAACAAACCTCTCCGATGGGAGTTTTGTACTAAATCTTTATGTAAAAGATGATCTAGGCCTCTGACACAAGGATTGCCATTGCTCGGCAATCGTGTGCTCATTATTAATCCAACGGCTTAGATGAAAGGATCCATTGATGAAAGATGCAAGGGCCAGGATTAGAGATCAAGGAGGAGCGTCCAAGACCTAGAAGCTTCCCTTATCTCCTATAAATAGAGCCTTGCCTCACTCACAGCAGATGTTCATCTTCTTTTCTTTTTCAGTTTTTAGTAGCTTAATGTTTAGCTTATTTTCATGTAATTTTCAGCTTATGGTTTTTTAGCTAATCGTAATTTCCTTTTCAACACTTTGTACTCAATTCAGTAATTAATAAAAGTTAGTCTTTCATTTAAACTCTTTTGTCAAAGCTGATTTCACTTTTATGCAAAATAATGGTTGATTAAGCTCTATTACTATTTCATAAAGATCATACTACTTTAAGCTACTAAAAGCTCTCTCAAATACTTGAATTCTAAATGGAATTGGATGGCTGCTTATAGAATTCAAGTGGTAATAGTGCTTGAGGGTCAAGCTTTAGGTTTAGAATAGGTATTTGGTAATAAGCTTAAGCTATAAGCTTAAGCAGCTTATATAAGCTCTATTAAGAGCAGACACCTCTGTTTAGCTGAGGTGGAGGTACACTTTCCTTTACATTTCTCTAAGTTCTTTGTTGTCTTTAATACTTTAAGCTTATCTGTTTGCTTACTAGCTTAATCTGCTTATTACTTGCTTATTTCTATTTTATCTAGCTTATTGATGTTCAATATAGTTGTTTTATGCTTATTGGTTTGCTTGTTAGTTTAAATTTCTGTTTTCAAGTTATTGTTTCAAATCTGTCATGAAAATCCAAAAATATTATCTTAGATTGTTAGCTTATTTGTCTTGCTTATTAGTTTGCTTAGTTTGCTTATTATTATTATGTTAGTTGCTAATTTATATATGGTTTTTAGAACTTTAAGCCTTAAACATCAATTTATAAGCTAAGTATGGGTTTTGATGAATTTAAAGGGGTGTTTGGAATCAACTCAGTTATAACTTTCCAATTAGTTGCTGTTTGATGCCATTTAATCCTTTGGATTCATTTCAAATTACATAACTAGGTTTATGAGAATAGGACTTAGGATTCTAAATAGGTTATAATCAAGTAAGTTAGTAGTAGTTTAGAATATGTTAGAATATAGTAAGTAGTTTAATCATTTTAAGCTTATTTGGTTTCTAGTTGTTATTATTGCCTTCTTTGCTCTTGTTTGAGTGTCTTTAAGTTGTTGAGACCAAGTTACTTAGCCTGCACTTGTGGTTTTGAGAGTTTTGGTTAAAATAGTTGTCAAATGCATCAGATAGGGAAAACAGCAAAAAGGCCTTTTTCTAGCTTAAAATTCAGTGGGTAAATTTAGAAATTAGGTCTTGATTTTCATCACACTAGTAGTTTTTAGGTCAATTTAGATCTGTCAAGGCTTAGTTAGTTCTTAAAATCTTATTAGCTTGTCTGATTTTAAGCCTGCAGTTTAGCTTTTGTCTTCTCATTTTAAAACCAAAAATTATGTAAACAGCCCAAGTAGTCTTTTTATTTAGATTTTTATTAGCTCATTTGATTTTCAAACTGGCTTTTGTTTGATGTTTTAAGTAGATTTGAGGTCAAGCTTTTAAGGTGTATAAGCTAGATTTCCATAATGTTCCATTTACTTAATTTAAAATAAGCTTAAAAGTAACTATTGTGTCAGTTTGGTAACCAGTTTTGAGATAAATGCTTAATTTGAATTTTACAGCTTATAGCTTTTTGCTTATTTCTAGTCTATACTAGCTTATTAGGATAGGATTTAGCTGTTGATAGCTTAGTTAGACTTGTTTTTTTAGCTTATTGAAGTTCTCTTCTTGTTGGTCAAGTAAAAAGCTCATAATCCTTTAAGTACTTACTGTCTGTTTTTAGCTCATTTTCCAGCTTATTTAAAGCTTTTCAAAAATAGTTGTTTTTATTAAAATTGCTTAATTTCAGCTTTTCTACAAGTTTGCTTTTTAAAGTTTTTCTAAAAAAAAAGGAAGAAGGGAAACCCAGGGTGAGCAAGGCTCGAACCCAAGACCTCTACCTTCCTCAACCTTTATAAATGCCTCACCACACAACACACTCACCACTGCGCCCTTGGGACTTTTACGTCCAAGGGTGCATTTACTTTTCTTTTAAACACATTTTAATTTTCCCTTTTATAAAATAAGCCGTAGCTAGTTTTTGGCTTTTTAGGGCTTAATTTTTTAGCTTATTTTTATAAAATCCAGCACTACATTTTACACTTTTAGTAATTTTTTTAGAATTTTTAGGATTCATTTAGTATTTTTAAACATTTAATTTTGTTTAAAACATAATAAATTCATAAAAAATAAAAAATAATCAAAAAATAAATAAAATTCTTTTTTCTAAAATTTTCTTTTATCATAATCTAGCTTAGGTTTGAAATTTACTTCCGTAGGGTTAATATTTTAAAAGTTCAATTTTTAAAGAACGGGATTCGATCCCCGTTCTCGTTTTCTTCGTTTTTAGCTCAAATTAATCTCGGTTTAGAAATTCCTTAGCTTTTTACTTTTAAATAGTCATTTAGGATTAGAAAAAGTTTAGAAAAGCATTTAGGGTTTAATTTTAGTGTTTTTGCTTATTTGTCGTGTTTTATTTTGTTTCCCGTTATCATTTTTTCATAGTTAGATTTAATTGTGCCTTTATTTGCTCGCTATTATGATTTTAGAAAATAGATCATCTTTGAACAAGGGATTTATAAGACCTAGCTCTTCACCCTGGGGAGCCCGGTCTTGTTCGTCAAGAAGAAAGATGGATCGTTTCGCATGTTCATCGATTATCGTGAACTGAACAAGTTAACGGTGAAGAACCGTTACCCACTTCCTAGAATTGATGACTTGTTCGATCAACTTCAAGGGTCGAGTGTCTACTCGAAAAT